>JADBJO010006033.1:107500-120000 GCA_016801955.1 Conus betulinus
CAGTCTAGTCAGGGGGCAATACAGGAGAAAGGGATCAGTAGTGTCCATCATTTGTGTTTCTCTTGTTTTTCTCCCTTTTTCTAGAATCCCTCCACACCGTACGTCATCCACTTGGTCCCTTAGCCCAAACTTGTACAGGTGATGGCGCTGGCCTGTGGTTGCAGTGACGTTCACTGTTGCATTGACAATCTAGGCCCCTAACCGTTTCACTCAGTGGCTTGTTTCACCACCCTGATGCGACGCCAAACCTGAGTGTTTCCATTAGTGGCAGGGGGAAGCCATACCCTAAATGTGTTTGGGGTAGTCGCACCTTCAGTGCACCGTGTGAAGGGGAGTTAATCGCTGTGCTTGTGGGTTGCTTCCTTTGGCTGTGGTGCTGGTAAGGTTGTCCATTTGTTTTCATCGTTTGCTTTCCCCCTTGTTTTGAGTAGTGTTGGGCAGCTAAAAGTGATTGGGAGTGTTAATTCTTGTTCTGTGTGTTTTGTCCAGGGAAATAGCTTGCTTTCCCCTTGTTTTGAGTAGTGTTTGGGCGCGAAAAGTGATTGGGAGTGTTAATTCTTGTTCTGTGTGTTTTGTCCAGGGAAAATAGCTAAGAGGGGTAAGGGTGGTGTGGACGTCCAGCTAGCGACCGTGAGAGTATGATAACATTTTTTTTTTTTCTTTTTGAGCTATGTTTGTAAGTTGTTTCACATTTCCCTACATTTGTTGGTGCATTTTTACTATTTGTCTTATTTAAAGCTAAATAGCATATATTACCTGTTTCTTGAACTGCGTTCGAGCGTGTCCACTAGTACACTGTACCAGGCAAGGGATAACAGGCATGACATTTAAGTGACTTAACTGGAATTAAAATCCCATGATTTTCTCCCCCCCCCCCCCCCCCCCCCCCCCCCCCCCCCCATAAGCTCTCACTCGCTGTGATGTTTGTCAGACAGCATTTTTTTTCCCCAAGTGAATTAAGAGGTTGGAGGATTAGCACTGGCTTCCTTTTACCACATGGGAAGACAGTTTTAAGAGAGAGGCGCTGGAGTTTGGGTCAGCCCTGTTTTCCACCCATGGCATGTCACTCCATCCTTGAATCTTTGTATTCGTTTTTTTCCTTGTAGCCCTCCCCCCCACCCCCACCCCCCTACTCTTTGTACTCAGGGTTTTTATGCATCTAACACTAGGACACTTTTGTTTTCGTTACATCAAACTTTCAAGATAATTTTTTTTTTTTTTTTAAAGAAAATTTGAATTGTATTCACACACACACACAAGCTGTTGTGTTACATCTCTGCCACTGTTTGAGAAGTTCCAAGTAGATATTTTCTTACTTTTAGTATCTGTTGCATAGCATTGTCATCATTACACCTTGGATGTCATTCTGTTATGCTTCTTGTCAATGTCTGCCGTTAATCTGCTGCATTGTGGTGGTCGTCTGTTCTGTTTCTCTACTGGACACGTGTTTATTGGAGCAGTTTCGCCGTCAGCCATTTATTCCCACACGCCGCATCAGTTTTTCCCATGCAACAGTCTTCATTTGCAATGACCAGTTCTGTTCACCTTTGATCCTGCCACCTCTTGTCGCAACCTTGACTTCCCCGGATCATCCTGAGTGTGCTTGCTGGCATGTTGTCACACTTAGTCTACACTCCAGGGACTCTCAGGGAAGTGCATGAGTTTGTTACACACACGGAATCATTTGAAAGCGTTTAAGTCAGACATGGCAACCCTCGGCTTTCCAGTGATATTACCTCTAAAAGGACTGCGTGCTTGTATTGTTGTTTTTAACAATGGCGTTTATGCTGAGGAGGGGAATGGAGGCAAAGGCAAACTCCTGTGTCAGTCATCAACCTCAAGGTCAGGCTTCCTCTTCAAGGTTTCTTCTTCAAATACCAACTGCCCAGCTGTCTCCCTCCATCCATCCACCCTCCCCCAACTTCCCCCTCCATCCTGCATGCCACATGTCTTGACTGTGGTGTCCTCCTCTTTACCAGCACGCTTACATCGGGTATCGAATTTTGTCATCTGCACATAAATATTCTTCTTTTATTTGCTCTGACTGGCTTCCTCGGTGTGTGGCAGATTGGATTGTAAAAAGTTCTTTTATTAGTCTACATGACTGTGGGATGCTTTTTTTTTCTGTGTACACAGGCTGATACTCCTGCAGACACTCCCTGTATAGATAGGCAAGGATTAATCCCATCTACCCAACAAAGCAAGTGGAGGAGTTTTGTGTGTATGACCGTTTTTCTTTTATCCCACCATTAATGCAGCCATACTCATCTTCAGAAAATGGGAAGTTGTTTTGATTTTCAACTGTATGTTTAATCTAGAATACCATCAATGGGATTTTGATTCTATTAAAAGTGCCCAACAATGAACCTGTTTCAACAAAACCGAGCTACCATGCACAGTAGTTTTTATTTTAGAAATATGCAGTATTAACTGCATGAAGTTTATCAGATTCTGTTACTTCAAACCAAACTATAAGTATGGTTCTAGACTTAACCCTTTCACTGCCAGACATTCTATTTTGCATAACCCCCCATCGCCAGCCATTTTTCAAAAAAAGCTCTTATCCTATACCAGCATATGTGAAACGTGGATATCTCTGGAACTAAACAACCCATTCTCATGCTATTTTTTTTTGTAAAATTGAGGATATACCCTGTACTTTTATTATATTATAACACATATTAGTAATGGTTAGTCAACAACAATTTTCAAATTTTTAGTAATTTCAAGTGCAAAAAATGCAAAATACAAAAATGAATTTCATGTTCCTTCTCAACGTAAAACATGAATAAGCATGCCAAAAAAACCTCTCAACAGCATTGAGGGAGGAAAAATACTCCACTCACAATTGAAGACCAGAAAGTATGGTATCCGAACACCAACAGAAAAATGGAAGAAACAGCCATGAATCCAACTACTCCAATAGCAGAGAACACACACACACACACACACACACACACACACACACACACACACACACACACACACACAGACACACAGGAAACACACACACACACACACACACACACACACACACACACACTGGTTCACACACACTAAGAGGTTCACACAAACAGACACCACACAAACACACACACACACACACACACACACACACACACACACACACACACACACACACACACACACACACGCACACACACACGCATCCCTTTCACTCTCACTGTTGAAAGCAATATTTTTTTATGAAAACAAAGTCATTCATGTGCCTGTTGGTCTCTGAACCCTTGAGAGCCATTCAGCTGATCATAAATCCCACTTGAACATGTCTCTCTGCTGCTCACTGTGTCAGTCGGCCATGTCCCCCTCAACCTCGACCAGCAAGTGTCAGCCCACAGCGTGTGTGTGTGAAGTTCATTGCCTAAAGTCTTAGTTCGCTCCCTCACATAGTCAGTCAAGAGTCAGTCACTGCTGGCTGGCTCAACGCTAAAACACAGGGCGCACACAGTAAGCTGGCATCTAGTCTGATCTCTCATCAGCTTGCCTCTCACATTTACCCACGTCCAACGCCTCACCTTGCAATAATTCGGTCAAGCCCTCACTATCGTACGTTTCCTCATGACTATTTGGGTCTTCTTCATCTGTAATCAGAAAATCTGACCATCTGTTCAATATTCCCAGCACTTGATCTGTGATAAATGTACGACAAGATCGAGTATGTAAAGTGCTTGGTGGTGACATCATAGTGAATGGAAAAATATTCGGAAATAAAGTCGATAAAACACTTAACTGAACAGTGTTCTGACAAAGCAAATGGCTGTGAGCATGGGACAGACCATCCCCCAACTATGTCGTTTATTGCTGGCTTTCTAGTTGGTTGGTCCAAACGGTATTAAACATAGGGCAGTGAGCCACACTGTCGCCAAACGGTGACGTTGGCGGCGTACTCATCACCAAGAAATGGAAAGTTCTTTGCTTTACTGAGAATACTGCTACACCTTTTAACTCACTCTGGTGTTTGAGATGCTTTTCGGAAAAAAAATAGTAGACAGTTTGTGTGTTGTGTGTGTGTGTGTGTGTGTGTGTGTGTGTGTGTGTGTGTGTGTGTGTGTGTGTGTGTGTGTGTGTGTGTGTGTGTGTGTGTGTGTGTGTGTGTGTGTGTGTGTGTGTGATTGTGCGTGTGCGTGCGTGTGTGTGTGTGTGTGTGTGTGTGTGTGTGTGTGTGTGTGTGTGTGTGTGTGTGTTTCCCTTCCCACAGCCTCGTTCTCATTCAACGCCTTTTTCCTTGCGCTGAAATCTGAAACGATCAAAGCTAAGTGAATTTTTGTTATTTTATTCGTTTTTGTTTCACCTGAAGAAGACCTAAGAGGTCGACACGCGTTGTGTTTTGTCTTGTGACTCGTTTTTCCACGTTTCTCTGGGCGGTTCGCTGACATTTAAGATCTGTGAAATCTAAGCAAACTTTTTTGTTAACACATCCATGTGTCATTTAACAGATGCCAACCATTGATGAACTTCCCTTCACAACAAAACCGTTCACTGCAACAGACGTGAGGTATAAGAACGGAAGAAGAAAGTGTCAGTTTCAGTGTCAAAGTCATCAAAGAGGTGTCACTGTGTGCGGACCAGTCCATATACGCTACACCACATTCGCTAGGTTTCTAGAGCGTATTGCAAATAGAAGGAAAATTTAAAAACAAAAAAAACAAAACAAAAAAAAAAACAGAAAGAATTTCGACAGACAACTGAAAACAAAAATCTGACACCAACATTGAATTTGATAGTGTGGCAAAGGCAGATTGTATTCTCAAATATCAACTCTTAGGCACACTTTCAAACCAAAGTATGAGCAGAGACAAACGATCATCGTTACTGGAAATTTAGCAAAAAAGGGATCAACGTAAACAATGTTGAGGAATTAAAAGGGTTTATTATTTATAATTTATTAAATGTAGAATATTGGTGTATACTAACTGCACAACAGCACAATCTAAGCTCTGAACTGAGCAAATGAAGTACAACTTGAGGCTCCAATATTACAACTTATGGTTTTACAAGAGTGGTGAGGGGTGTGGGGGGGGGGGGGGAGAGAGAGAGAGAGAGAGAGAGAGAGAGAGAGAGAGAGAGAGAGAGAGAGAGAGAGAGAGAAAGTGTGTGTGTGGTGTGTGTGTGTGCGTGTGTGCGTGCGTGCGTGCGTGCGTGCGTGTGTGTGTGTGTGTGTGTGTGTGTGTGTGTGTGTGTGTGTGTGTGTGTGTGTGATTCAGATATGTTGTCAGTACAGCCGTGAGTCTATCTCATGATAAATTGGTTTCAGTCAGCGTGTTTCTCATATGTGTAGTAAAGGGCCTTGTGCAGTGTTCTTTACCACACAGACGCTCCTTCCCTACAGCACCAGAACCAAAGACAGCTCATATCATCACAAGAAGGGTGGGTAGCCAGCGAGGCTTATTCAGTGGACTCACTGATCAGGAGCTTAGAGAGATGCTGCCTGGCACTGAACCTCAATGACTGGCTTAGGTTCTCCATCGAAGAGAGCAAAAAGGAGCACACCGTGCCTCTGCTGATGTCCCGGTAGGGCTGTGTGTGTGTGTGTGGGGGGGGGGGGGGGGGGGGGGGGACCCAGCGACGACCTGCTCACTTTTCCTTGACTTTGTGAAGCAGCAGAGCGCAATTAGAAATAGCACAGAATCAAAGGCTGCCCAGCCTGCTTATGAGAAGACATAACCCAGTACTCCCTAGCACAGGCGGAACGAGAGACATGTTACGGACCCTCTCCCTTCCCCCATCCAACTTCCGACTCTTGGGCTGACAGCAACGTCCACCTTGCCCTTCACGTGTTCAGTGATGACCCACTCCTAGGATGCCCTGCTGCAAACCAGTCCTATCACGTGTCTCAATGTTGACTCCTTCCACGCTACCAGTTCCATCACGTGGACAGAAAGCCTTTAGAAACTTACTGCATGGAGGCAGGATTCAGCATAAGAATGAGAATTTTAGAGAAGGAATTATATTCATTCAGCTGGACAAAAGGGACAAACAAATTGCAAGACAAAATTCGAGTTTCGATCTCTTTGGTCTTCTGCAGGCGAGATAAACAACATAACATTCAGGACAATGAAACGAGCTAGATTTTGAAACCAAAGGTTTCAGTGCTAAGAAAGGTTTGCGTTTCTTTGCTACTGTTGAAGAAGTATTTCCACTGGGCAGTAAATGTCAGGGCAATTCTCTTTTTTTATGCCCACATTGCTTGAATTTTAAATAACTGTAACAAATGATTAAAGGAACTGAAAGATTAGGCACTGAGCATTTATTGTGAAATGACTGTATAGAATACCAGTACTCTGTTACAATTGGAATGTAAATGGTCAAGTGTAGAAGCCTATGAATTCCGTCGGCATCTATAAAAGATAAGTAAGTATTGTTAAGGTATAAGCTGTTTATAACTGTTCCCAATTCTTATGTTCTCTCGGTGGTGTCTACATCATATAAAATGAGTTTCAAGGATAATTCCATAATTTCAAACTGTTCTACTACTCATTAAAAGAAAAGAGAATCCTTGAAAAGTGTGCTGCATACAGAAGGGGTAGGATAGGAGGGGGGGGGGGATTAAAAAAAAAAACCACATCGACACTGAAACACAAGGTGTTGTTTTCGTCCACCAAACGTCTTCTCTATCCCTTGTTATAGCGGTATGTGTGATCAGCGTTGATCGTGTTCTACTCAAGAAGATCTAACACTCACAGCATCGAAGCAGAGGCAGGAGTCCGTCGCCTGACGCTAGATGGAGCTTCTCACTGCGGGACTGGCAGTGTGTGCAGCCGACCAGCTTTTCCGGCAGTGTAAGAAGAGCCAGTCAAGGTACCACAGTATCCTGAAAAAAACCCCCTCCAAGATTGTGTATTATGCTTAAAGACTGCAATGATGCTGATTTTTTTATCTTTCTAGGGACACAAAGGCAAACAACGACTGTGTATAAACGATGTCATGTATTTTATGTTATAAAGGTGAGAACGACGTTTTTAGCCATATCCATCTAAATCAAATCCACAAAGTCTTTGTCACTCTGTGTCTCAATCTCTCTGACTCTGTCATTGTGTCGGTCTTTCTGTCTGTCTGTCTGTCTGTCTGTCTGTCTCTCTCTCTCTCTCTCTCTCTCTCTCTCTCTCTCTCTCTCTCTTTCCAGTTTGAGACAGGAAGTGTCAGACATAAAGACATAAAACGATAAACTAAAAGGGGAGAATGACAGTTTGGATGAAAAGGTGAAATTTCCAGACAGAAAAGTGGACGATCTAGAAGGCAGAGCAATGAGAACGACATAGTTGTTCATGGTATTCCTCGCAGACAGAGTAAAAACGTGGCAAGATTGTGAAAACTCGGTACGCGAAATGAGCACTGACAAATTAGAACTTGCAGGTGACATTCAGTTTGACCGAGTCCATCGTCTCAACACTAAGCAGCACTCGCCGATTGTTGCGAGGTACACTTTCTTTACGGATAAAGATAAGTTTTTGCGCGCCAAAAAGAGGCTGAAAGGAAGTGGCGTCTTCATCTGTGAAGATTTTTCTGTGCGGGTTAGAGACATCAGAAGAAAGCTTGAGCCCCATTTAAAGTCTGCCAGATCGCAAATAAGAAAGTATCAATGATTTATGACCACCTGATAATTGATGGAAGAAAACTTGGTTTAGACGATGGTGGAAAGCTTGTTGAACATGAATAGCGTTTAGGTCGGCTCCGTGACCGGATATTTTGCTACAGCTAAGTTCTGGAGGTAGCAAAAAACACGTTGTCGCCGTGTAGTGTGCATGTTTCTGGGTCACGAGGAAGGAGCATTGGGGACACCATGAACTCTGTTGACATAAAACAGGTGTGTAACGAAAACCCCCTGCATGATACCTGTGTTGGATGTGTGTACACGGCAGTGTCAGATCACGTGCATAATGTTGAATTGTTGATCTGTGGCATGAAACTAATGTCAAGAACAGAATCATTGATCATGTGAATTGCCATATTGATTGTCATACGGCAGAAACTGCAAAGGATGATTATTTGTTGTTCGTGCCGAATAATGATTATATTTACTTGACATTGATGCTAATAGAACACATTTACCCCCCTTGAGGTTGAAACATTTGTGGTGATGACGATATGTTTTCCGATACATGTAATCATAGTGACATATGTCTGAATTCAAATGGAATACATGCTGATGATGTGTGTCTGGATTTACACCAAAATGACAGTGGTCATTGCTGTCCAACAGAATCGGGAAGACAGACGGGCGGTGATTGTATGTGTAGGGCCATAACAAGAAGCTGTGGTGATTTTAAGACCGGGATAAAAGTGGCCAGTATGCATACGAATAACGAAGACTGTAGTGGTGACAGTGTGACGAATAATGATGCTGTCCGTGGTGCGGACAGTGAAATAACAATTGTGGTGACAGTGCAATGATGAATGAAAAGACAGATGTGTTGACAGTGTGACAGTGAATAAACCCGTCAGTGGCAGTGACAGAGTGATGACGAACGAAAACAGAGAGTGGCACTGACAAGAGGAGTGACACTATGATCACAAATGACGCAGGCTGTGGTGGTGATGGTGGTGGTGAAAGTGTGATAGAGAATGAATCACATGGTGGTGGTGGCAGTGTGACAGCGAGTGAATTAGTCGACAATGGAGATAGTGTTACGGCGAATGGATCAAACAGTGATAATGACAGTGTGACGTCGAATCAATCATTTAGGGACGGTGGTAGTATGTCAGCCAACGGTCCAGACACTGAAAAAGATACGGAGGGGCGAATGATTGTGAAGGAAGTATAAATGATAATAGTAACAGTTCATATTGTCGTGATTTTTGATAATACGAATAGATTTGTAAATAGTGTTTCCTTACTCCATTTGGAAAGTATGTGGGTTGTTTAATAAATTAGACAATTCACACTTCATTCAATTCATTTTTATGAAGAATTCGTTTTGGTCTAACTTACAAAAAACATTTTGCTTGAGGAATATATGTTCCTCCAGAAAATTCCCCCTATTACACTATTAATGGTTTTGAAAATGGCATTGCGCTGTTGGAAAATTATGTTGTAAATAAGTTATTGTCTTTGGGAAGACATTGAAATATTGTTATGTGGTGATATGAGTGCTAGAACATCTGATGAATTCACCAAACCTTTCGATGAGCTTGACTTACATGTTGCTCATAATAAGAACGATATATTTGTATAAAACGAACTTTCAAGATAAAACCTTAAATGCATTCTTATTATGAATTGCCAAACGAAAGGAAGACATGCACAAAAAATGACTCGAGTGATCAAAATAATCAGTTTATTGCTATGTATTTCTGGAACAAGGATTACGCCCTGGCATTTAATCGTTCCATGCGCTCCCAACATGTCAAAGAGAAGATGGCAATAGCAGAGGGTCTTATACATAGTGATGTAAATGAAACAATACGCAGATTAAAGGTGATCATGAAAGATCAAGCTGAAATTGTGAAAAAAGACAGTTTTAGCTAAAAGTATTGCTAGTGATAGTTGGTATGATAAGGACTGTAAAACATCAAAATGTGAAATGCTTAGTCTGTGGAGGAACTTTTCGTAGAACTTTGGATAAACATGAGCGAGTCGCATTCTGTGTTGCACGACGTGAATATAAAAATCTTAATGAAAGGAAACTGAAAAAAATAATGATTCATTGCTAAATGAACTGATTGATTCTGTGACGAGTCAACAGGAATTTTGGAGAACTGTACACAAGATTGCAAGAAAAAAGATTTCAACTGTCAAACAATATTTCTGTAACTAAATGGTTCGAACATTTTCGAAGCTTGCTAGAGGAAGTTGACGAAAATGATATAACAGAGAACATAGAAAATGAGGATGAGGAATTTTCGTATGACAGAGCAATATTTTGAGAGGAAGTGTTGCTCGCAATCAGAAGATTGAAAAATGGAAAATCTGCCGGCCCTGGTGGTTTATTGGTGAATGTCTTTTTTTAAATATTCTGGCGAGTCCGTCTTGAATTTCTAGTGAATCTGTTTAACTTCCTCTTTGATAGTGGCGTTTACCCTGTCAGCTGGAAAGAATCCATAATTCTACCCTTATTAAAGAAGGGTGACGTTAACAATGTAAATAATTATAGCGGTATTTCATTATTTAATATCTGTAGCAAACTTTACAGTTCAGTTATTAATAGTAGATTGCATGAATGGGTAAGTCAGAACAATATAACTGGAGAACACCAGGCGGGGGTTAAAAGAGGTTATTCCACAATTAATCATGTATTTACTCTGCTTGCTACTGCTCAGAAACAACTTGTAAAGAAATCAGAAGTTATATGTTGCATTTGTGGACTTTAAAAAGGCTTTTGATTCCATTTCTCGAAAATTGTTGGGGCCTGTTTTGTTAATAAAAATGGAATCAGGGTTTTGTTAATAAAAATGGAATCAGGGGTAAGTTGTACTGTACCATAAAGAGTATGTCTCGTGATGTAAAAAACAAAAATACGATCAGGCGCGAAATTATTGGAATTTGTCAAGTGAACGAGTGGGATCAAACAAGGAGATGTCTGTAGTCTGATTTTATTTTCTCTATTATTATATAGACTTGGAAGTAATTAAAAATAGCCACCATAGAGTAACTTTTGACCTTTTAGATTTGTTATGCTGCTTTTTGCTGATGATATCATTTTGATATCAATATCAGTGGTTGGTCTCCAAAGACAACTAAATAGTTTGTATTTTGCAACAAGCAGACTAGAATTAAATGTTAATATGGATAAGACCAATATTGTTGTATTTCGTAAAGAAGGATTTTTGGCCCATGGATTTATGAAGGTGAGAGAATGAATACGGTAAATGCTTATAAATACCTCGGTATTCATTTTACAATGAAACTTAGTTTTGGTTTTGCTTGTCAAGACATAGTCAAAAGAGCGAAAAAGGCGGTCAACAGTATTCTTCATATTTTGTACAAGTTAGAGTGTAGCTCGTTCAGTACTTTTACAAAATTGTTTGATTCATAGGTACAGGCAATTTTACAATATGGAGCAGAAGAAGTACCGGCTTTTGACAAAAGGTGCCTTAATTGAAAGAGTTCACCTATATGCGCTGAAGCGCTTTTTGAATGTAGACAGTAGAACGCCCAGTGACCTGTTTATGGTGAACTTGGACTATACCCAATTTATTTAAATTCTTATCAGAAATGCATAAAATATCGGGTCAATTTAAGAAGAGTGAATGGCGACAGGTAACCCTTTAAAGGTTAGGGATATGGTAAAAGGACATAGGCCTCGCATGTCTGACAGTGTTTGAATTCATATGGATATGAATTTGTTTGGGATAACCAAGGTGTAGAAAATATATCAGAATTTCTGAATTGTTTTAAACAGAGGATTGTTGATTGCAGGGGGCAAGACTTGCATGACCATATGTATAATAGTGATAGATTTGCTCAGTATAAACTCTTTCAATCGATACATGTCTTAGAACCTTACATCGGGATAAAAATGAATAGATTTGAAACAACTGACAGTGAAAACTGTACCCCTAATGCACTTCTTACTGGGCAAAGAGGCCATGCTCTTCATCCACTGAAAACCACAGACGTGCATGTCAGTGAAAGGAAGTGTATTTTACTGTTTTCCAGTAAATGCAAAAACACTATGCCAGGCAGTCACACAGAACCAGCAGAAATGCTAGTCTAATCGCAAAACACCAAATTATGCTTAGTGACGCACATACAGCTGTATCTGAGGAAACCTGAAGCGCTCAGAAAAGGGCCAGAACTCTTTACTGCCATCCATAGACCCACACGCTCCTATTTCCATAAACACATTTTCTCAGTGGGTCAAACAAGTGCTGGCTGCTGCAGGAGTGGACACAGAGACATATGGTGCACACACAACGCATGCCGTGTGAGTTGTTCGGCTGCTGCAAGTGAAGGAGTGAGCCTTGCCAGCATCCTCAAAGCGGCTGGATGGTCGGCAGAAAATACCTTCACCAAGTTTTATAAGAAAGTGGTACTGTCTAAACCTAATTTTTGGACAGGCAGTATTGGACAAGTTTTTTTAAGAAGTCGTGACTTCTGTACAGTGTGTACTTGGCAAATTTCAGACTTCCTTGGGAATGTGTTTGCAAATATTCTGCATTTAATTGCTTGTGGATGCAGGCCAGTAGGCACTGCCGTTAGAATATGTTCCAAATTTGTATTCAACATGTTACGTTTGGTGATACTGACCTGTACTGAATCAGATTAAATTGACTTACATGATTTGATGACTGTAATTAGTTTTTGCAATTACGTGAAATGCTGCGTAGTCACTAGATGCTCTAAAATCTCACGTGACTCTATGTGACTGACGAGAGGTCATAAATAATTGAAAAATTAAACTAGATTTAAGTAGAAAGGTGACCTTTAATTTGAATTATTTTGAGCCTATCGTTAGGAGGGAGGAGTTACGTGCCCTCCCTATGTATGGCTCTGAATGTTCAAAGACACCACTATGGCAAGTCTAGTGAACAGTTTGTTC
>JADBJO010006033.1:125000-144801 GCA_016801955.1 Conus betulinus
GTGTCCATCAGTTGTTTCTCTGTTTTTCTTCTCCCCTTTTCTAGAATCCCTCCACACCACCTGGTCCCTTTCGCCCATTCTTGTACAGGTGGTGGCACTGGCCTGCTGTTGCAGAGTCATTCACTGTAGCGTCGACACTCAAGGCCACTAACCGTTGCACTCGGTGGCTAGCCTCACCTGATGCCACGCTAAACCTGAATGTTTCCATAAGTAGCAGGGAGACCATTCCCTAAAGTTCTCAGGGTAGTCGCTCCTTTAGTGCACTGTGTGAAGGAGATTCAATCGCAGTGGTTGTGGGTTGTTTCCCTTGGCTGTGGTGCAGGCAAGGTCGTCCCATTTGTTATCATTGTTTGCTTTCCCATTGTTTTGAGTGATGTGTGACTCGACTGGAATCAGGTTGGGTCAGTTCAGTTTTCCATCCACGGCACGTCACTCCATCCTTGAATCTTTGTGTTAGTGTTTTCTTGTAGCCCTCCACCCCACCCCTCCTCTTTCTACTTTGGGTTTTTATGCGTCCAACACAAGGCCATTTTTGCTTCTTGTTGAATCCAACTTTCAGAAGAATTTAAAAAAAAAAAAAATTTCAGCTGTATTCCCACACAGACAAGCTGTTGTGCGACATCTCTGCCACTGTTTCAGATGTTTCGAGTAGATATTTTACTACTTTTAGCATCTGTTCATATTATTGTTGTCCTTACACCTTGAACGTCATTCTGTTATGCTTCTTGTCAATATATCTGTGTTTGGGCCACTGCATTATGACCATCTGTTCTGTTTTCTCCACTGGACACAGTGTTTGTTGGCGCCATTTTGCCATCAGCCATTCATCCCCACGTGTCACATCGGTTTTGATATGAAAACAGTCTTCATTTTTAATGACCAGTTCTGTTCACCCTTAAATCCTGCCACCACTTGTTACCACCTTGACTTCCCTGGATCGTTCTGAGTGTGTCTACTAGCATGTTGTCAGACTCAGTCTGCTCTTCAGGGACTCTAGTTTGTTACACACGGAATTATCTGATGGCGTTAAAGTCAGACATGGCAGCCCTCGACTTTCCAGTGATATTACCTTTAAAATGACTGCGTGTTGGTATTACTGTTTTTTTTACAACAGCATTTATGCTGAGGAGGAGGAGAATGGAAGCAAAGGGAAAGTCTGTCAATCATCGACCTCAGCGTCAGGTTTTGTCTTCAAGGTTTCTTCAAATACCCACTGCCCAGCTGTCCCCCCCCCCCCCTTCCACGTCCCCCACCCCACCCCCCCACCCTCCATCCTGCATGCTACATGTTTTGACTGTGCTGCCTTCCTGTTTACCAGTACGCTGACATCGTGTATCGAATTCTTGTCATCTGTACATAAGCATTCTTCTTTTTTGCTCTGACTGAGAGAACAGAGAACGAAAAAACGCATGCATGATGATAGTGTTGACGGAAACATGGCTTCAATCCATGACGATGAAGCAAAATGTAAAGACATACAGTTACACGATGCGATTTTTTTTTCTCATTCTTTACATGGAATTGAAGTAGCATTTCCAACATGCACCAGACTGTTTTAGCGCTCTGCTGTTACTGCATCCTTTCTTTTTCATATATTTTTTACTTGTGCAGTTGTTTTGTAGTACACCCAAATGCACCAGCTTCTTTTGTCTTTACAAAACAATACCCCGTCTGAGAAGAGCAAATTGAGTAGTGTTCTTTTTCATTAGAAATATCCATGCTATGGTTCCTGGAATACTGCAACGTTTTTTTTTTTTAGATTATTGTCAGCAGGTTAGTGTTCATGGCATACATTGACATTCCTAAACATTAATTGATAGTCTTGGCAACATCAATGTTCATTAATTGCACAACAAATATGAATACAAAAGAAAGAAGTGAAGTGATAACAGCATCAAGCATCTGTCAAGCAGTGGATATTCCAACTGACAGGTGTGGTCATACACTTGATGACGTCATCTCCAGAGAGGACAACAATATTTTCAGAACCTTTGACGTTTCCCAAATTGTACCACTACATCAACACCGCACGAGCTAGCATTTAGACCTGGCAGCATGGTTTGAATAGAAGGGAAGAACAGAAGAAAATAAGACAAAGAAGAAGGGAAGAAATGATCTGGAAGCGGTGTATAGCCAGCCAGATTAGAGAGGAACCCTCACAGAGATCGATGAAAAACAAGACACTGACTGCAAATGATGAAAGGGATGGATGGTTCTTTGCAGCTGCTGCAAGTACGTTTTGTATGTGAGAGAGAGAGAGAGAGAGAGAGAGAGAGAGAGAGAGAGAGAGAGAGAGAGGGAGGGAGGGAGGGAGGGAGGGAGGGAGAGTTATTGATCCTGATTTCGTTTTTCCTTACAGAGCTACTTTTGACTTTGAAGTTTTCTTCGAGACAGACGACTTACCACAAACAAATCAAGCACACTCAAGCATGACATACACAGCTAGACACGTTCCCCTCTCTGTCGCTGTCGCTTCCAATGAACCTGGGTTTGAAGAGCCTCGTTGTTCCGTGAGTGATGGGGACCCCCACAAACTTGTTGACACCATGGTGAAGTATTTGGAAAATATTTCAGAAAACTCTTTTTCTCTTCTCCGTGAACATTTTGAAGATGTGTTTGATATGCTAGAAGCTATGATTGATCCTTCGCAGGGTGACGAGTCTGTAAACTCTCACCACATTCCCGCACGTTCCTTGAAAGAAAAACTAGAAGAGTACCTCTGTGAACTGCCCATGGTGGGGTTTAATTCTTCCAAGTATGACCTCAATGTGATCAAACCCTATTTGATACAGAGGTTTATGGATATGACTGCTAAGACAGACATTGTAGAGGAAATTAGTCTAACCCAGACGGGTTTGATTTTGCTGAGGAGCAGGAGGAAGAGAAGGAGGAGGAGGGAGACGAAGAAGAAGAGGCAAGGAGGGGAAAAACAAAAAGGAAAAGTCAAAATGCAAAACCCCTTCAGGTTTGTGGTGAAATGCAACAATCAATGTATGTGTATCGCCGGTCAGAAACTCAAGTTTTTTGACATTTGCAACTTTCTGGCCCCTGGATTTTCATATTCAAAATACCTCAAAGTGTTTGGGGTTGAGGAACCAAAAGGGTACTTTTGTTATGAGTACATGACCAATTTGGACAAACTGAAAGAAACCTCCCTCCCACCTCACACCACCTTCTTTAGCAAACTTAAAAATGAAAACATCACAGAGAAACAGTACGCTTTCTGTCAACACGTCGGGGAGGAAAACAATATGACCAGTCTGCAAGATTTCCTGTATGGTACAACAATAAGGATGTAGCCCCATTCATGCAGGCTCCTCAAGCCCAGATCGACATGTATTCGTGTTTAGGCATTGATCTTCTCAAAAACGGTATCTCCGTTCCAGGCATCACTCTTAAATGCTTGTTTCAAACCCTGTCTCGTGATGTGTACTTTTTCTCTTCAATGAAAAACAAGAGACCTATCTTTGCTCTTGTGTGACAATACTGTTGGTGGCCCCTCTATTATCTTTCATAGATATCATGAAAAAGACAGAACATTCATTCGTGACAATTCGTGACATTCGTGACAAACCTGTTCGGTCGGTTTAAGGCTATGACGCCAATGCGCTTTACCCGTGGACTATCACGCAGCCTATGCCCACACAACACCCAATGTTAGAAGATGTGAGACAGGCTTTAAGGCATAAAGAACGTATTCAGAATTCAACACAAGTACAATGGAAAGAAACATAGTGTAGGGTGCAGACACATCCATGTAGACGGGCTGAGACTTGAAGCATGATGCTGTGTGCCAGTTTCATGGCTGTTTGTTTCACAGACATGGCTGTCATCTCACTCAAGGCAAACATATTCACAGACCTCAGAGAAAACGCACAAGACATTACCAGCTATCTTTGTGAGGATGTGAAAGTGACTGTGGTAGAAATGTGAGAATGCCAGTGGCAGGAAGAGAAACAGCACAACCCACACATCAGACGCTTCATAAAAAACACGTTTCCCATATCTCAAACCATTTCAGGGTATGTCTTCTATTACAGAACAAGATATTTTGAATGCTGTCAAAAATGACGCTCTGTTTTCAGTCTTATTGAATATGACATTTGTGTGCCAGGCAGTCTGAAGGAACATTTTTCTGAACTTCAACCTATTTTTAAAAATGCGACTGTTGGGAAAGAAAACATGGGTAATACATGCGTAAATACACAGAAAAAAAGCACAAAATCCTGAGTCGTCCATGTCGCACTTTGTTGGCTAGCTACTATGAAAAAAAAAATCCTTCTCGCCACTCCTTTACTCAGATGGTACTTGAAGCATGGGCTGAAAGTAAGCAACATCACACTGATCATTGAGTACACACCCAACTCGTGCTTCAGACAGTTTGGTGAACGAGTGTCTGATGCACGAAGAAAGGGGGACCTTGATTCATCCCAAACAGTCTTGGCTGAAACATTCAAGTCGCTCGGCAACAGCGCCTATGGCAAAACTCTGACTAACATCGCCAAACACAGGGACATTCACTATGTCACAGCTGACCAAGTACCCAAACTGGTGAAATGAAGTCGGGTTTCAAACACTGACCAAGCCAGGAGGGGGGGGGTGTAGTAGAGGTGGAACTGAGCAAGAAAAGAATCAGCTGGGTACTCTCTTTGCAGGTTGTCTATCAGTACGCTAAACTGCGAATGTTAGAATTCTATTACGATTTTCTGGTCAAATTCGTGGACAGGCCAGACTTTCAACTCCTGGATATGGATACAGACTCACTCTACATGGTGCTTAGTCGTAAGAGTTTAAAGGAAGTCATACAAATATCTTTGCGCGAACAGTTTTACAAAGAGTAGTATAATCAGTGGTTTCCAGCTGAGGCTTGCTCAGAACGCACAGTGCTTTTCCAACGCACACGCTCAGTGGAGCTTCCATGGAACCCAGCACACTGCCCTGACTGTCTTGACCGTGGACAATATGACAAACACCAGGCTTGCTTTCAAAACAGAATACACGCGGGACTCGTTTGTGTGATTTGTGTTCAAAAACTTATTTCTGTTCAGAGCAAGATAAAAACAAAATCAGTTGCAAAGGACTCAGCAAAAATCACAACACTCTCACCAAAGATGTTTATCAACGAGTGCTCACCACGCAGGAAAGTGGGGGCGGTACAAACACTGGTTTCAGGACAGATGGAAAAGCTATGTTCACTTATACTCAAAATCACAAGTTGCTTCCTTCTACATTAAACTCATCATCGCTTCAGACGGAATCTCCACATTTCCTACCCCTGTCTAGCATTCTTGGTGTAAAGTCGTGTCTGGTAACGTTCCAATGCTGTCTTCTCTGTAAATGTTTTGATGGCTGTTTGAAAACTCATTTTCAAGTTATATGACGCTGTGGTGCTCAGTCTAAACATAGCTTTGGGAAAAATTCCCCCCACCTCGTTGGTGTTTCCTGGGTGATCCTTTCTTCTGTGAGGCTGATTAAAGCTAATATCTGACTTCTTTATTCGTAGCTTTCTTCAGTTTCATAGTTTTAAGGGTCAGCAGACAGGGGGAAAAGCACTAGGTATGCTGTCTGTGTAATTTTACGTTTGGTATTTCCTTCCAGATGCGGTTCAGCCATGGTACTACTGAATGGGTTAGCGGACAGGTGAGCAAATATGTACATATGCTTATGATAGTGATTTTTTTGTTATGTGTTTAAGGTGTGCTGAGACAGAGTTAAATAAATCAAACACACACACACACACACACACACACACACACACATGCAGACCCATCGTATGTAACCTCAACCTCTTTTGGTTGTGGGTGTTACTGCTGCTGCTGCTGCTGCTGCTGCTCCCAGTGGTGGTGGTGGTGGTGGTGGTCAAAGTGTGGTGATGGTGGTGGTGATCAACATGGTGATGGCGGTGGTGGTGGTGGTAGAGGTGGTGGTGGTGGTCAAGGTGGTGAAGGTGTTGTGTTGTGTTGTTGTTGTTGTTGTTGTTGTTGTTCGTTGTCTCCATTTTCTTCCTCATCTTTTTCTTCCTCTTTTTTCTTCTTCTTCTTCCTCCTTTTCCTCCTCACTACTCGTATTTAAAATTATCATTTCTTCTTCTTCCTCTTTCCTTCCACTCCTCCCACACTTCTTCTTCTTCTACTACTTCTTCTTCTTCTTCTTCCTCCTCCCACTCCTCCCATTCTACTTCTACTGCTTCTCCTTCTTCTTCTTCTACCACTGCATACACGTCTCTCATTTCTTTCGGATCATGGGAAATCATTTTCTTTTTGATATGAAACAGATTCACGATGGGAATTTGGGGTTTATATGATGTTTTTTCCCGCCAAACACCTGTTTGCATTGGAACTCATCTTTGAGCTGCTTGTTCAAGCCATCAGTAGCAGACAAAGAGAACACACTCCATGGCAGGAACCAACAAAAAAAAAGAAAAAAAAAAAAAGAAAGAAAAGCACCATCCCTGGCACATCTGCTACCAAGACAAATAGTAACAGACAAAGAGAACAGACTCTACAGTAGGAACCAAAACACACACACACACAAATAGCGCCATTTTCGAAGCTGCTATCCACGCTGCACCGATCACCTTACCACAAAGACACGGACACATCTCTGCTCGGTCTCACCAACCACACTCCTTGCCTCCCACGCCAGTACTCAAAGACACACGCATTCATACAACACACGCTCACACACCGCACACTCACAAAGAGCAGAATGACCTTGTCCCCTTTCACAAAGGATTACTGAGGTTAGTGTCCTGAGTTTCACCTTTGGACGACCCGCTGTCACCCCACCCATTTCACCCCCAGCGTATGCGTGTTCAAGACCAAGACCAAGTTCAAACCAAGATGAGACTGACAGCCAGAGAGAGAGAGAGAGAGAGAGAGAGAGAGAGCAGTTACTATGTCAGGTCGCTACTGCGTTTTCCTTCCGCTAAGTACTGTGCAAATTGATCCGTTGATGATAGGCAGCCAAGTGGAGGATCAGATAGAGGGCATTAAAAAAATGAATGATGCTCTGTGATTCACCATTTGGGGTCTTGCTCCTTTATTCTCTCTCTCTTTTTTTTTTTTTGATCCTACGCAGCTTAGGGAGGACAATATCCATAAAAAATAAATCAATTTGAAAAGGTAATAGCAAATACAAAACAAAACAAAAACAAACAAAACAAACAAAAACAGAACTTTAAGAACGACAACAAAATATGGTTTAGCAAGAAAATATTGTTTTTCCTAACTGTTATACAAAGTCTGTACAGTCAGCAAAATTGCACACTGTTATTTCAAAAGTAGACACCACACTGTATACACATCAGTCTTTCTTCAAGGCCATGATATAGGGATCCTCATTTGGACAGTAGTAGTCGTGCTGAGAAGTGTTGGTTCCGTTCTGGAATCGCGTGGCTCTGTCATAGTGGTGTAGGACTCCACCACCACAGGGGTGTGTGATTCCACCATCACACCGTCCATCGCTCCGACGTCAGGGGGAGATGGGCACCAAGGCAGCTGGGTCTTCTTTCATCCCCTTCCTTTTGTTTTGGGTCCCACAACACCAGCTTGGGACTGTGGCTGTCTTCACAATGCCCAGTCCATCCATGATGTCAGGGCTCTGCTCAAACATGGTGGAGGTTGGTGGGAAGTCAGCAGGTTGTTCACACTGCCTGAGATATCCAGCAGGAGTCCCCAGAGTCGAAGGAGGAGACGGAGTACAGGAAGGTGTGGTTACACCCCTGGGATTGTTGGTACAGGATGGTGCCTCTGCTGATAATGCTGGGGTAGTTGTGTTTGATTTGTCCGATGACAGAGCTGATGTTTGGTGATTGAAGTCTGCCACCAGTTTATTCTTCAGCTTGACCAGTCTTTCAAACTCCCACAATTCCAGCGACAATCCTCTCTGTGCCCTGACCAGACGACCACCCTTGGTGTTGGTTGGTCTCTTGTAATGATGCACATGTATTCTGACAGTCTTTCGCCAAGTTTTGACGGTGGCAAAAATGTTGCATCCCAGTGGGTAGAGCGTAGGCTCTGGCTCCTTGTTCTTCATGGTAGTGGTCTCTAAAGACGTTTTTGTCAGTGCGAGTGTAGTAGAGAAGGTAATGATGACGAAATGACCAGCCGCTGTGACGAAGTGGTTAGCGTCGCAGACTCCCGGCTGGGAGGTCGTGGGTTCAAATCCCATCAGTCATGTGGGTTTTTCTACCCTGACCGGCTCCTACCCAGAGTTGAGTTTGCTATGGACTCAGTTGGGAAGACTGGGACCACACAGTTGAGTTTCATCCACTTAATGGATGCGTTTCTGAGAGTGTTGCTCAATTTTTCTGACCAACACTGCAGGTGTCTGTATCTCTCGGGCCTGGTTGACGCCGGGATATATTATGAAAGGAAGCGTAGAGTACAGCCCTGTCACGTAGTCTCAGACCGAAATGGAAATCCGTAGCATCGTCTTAATCATCCTCATTCTCATCGATCAGCATTTAAAAAAAAAATGACGAAATGGTTGAGGCCTCTCTTATATAGTTCCTGTGTGTATGTATGTACAAGGACTGGTTTAAACCTGTTCAGACCACCTCACACTGTATATGTAAACAAACCAATCAGGAAAACAAGCGGTTATCCAACCAAAAGTTCAAGATTCTGATTGTGTTTGATTTAAAATTCATGAACGAGAAGACTGACGACTTTTGTTTTGAAACTCCAGGGATTTTGTAAATTCCCAGGATTCGGCCTTCAAACTCAGCCAGTTTAAACTTTCTGAAAATGGGACCGTATGGAAGAAAGACGGTCTCTGTTGAGTCCAGACCACAAGTGGTCTCCAAGAGTATGTAAAAAGCATGTGACGCATTCTCCTTCCGCAATCTGTACATTTTGCTCAAACTCGGCGCGATACATTGGTAGCAACTCTGTGACAAACAGATTGATAAGAGTCAAGCGAATCTAAGCTTTCATTTTCCCAGTCCCGATTTTAACTTCCACCAAAATCTTCTCCTTTGTGCGTCGTAGTGAAACGTGTGTTGTATGTGACACACTGACTACATTACAACGCTTTTTAAAAGACTTTTTTTTTCTGTGAACGGAATGAATAAATGATCTCACTTTTTGATCACTGGTCCTCAGTTTATGGGGATCAAACACCGACAACACTGGGGAAGACTGTGACCACGATTTTTTCTTAAAATGAAATACAGCACATAGTACCCACAGGCTGAGCTGTTTATGTGTTGAATAAGTCTTTGGTTAAAACGATAACTGAAACTGTTTCAACTTAAACTTTTCAATGTCTGGATAAAAAGAAGGAAGTAGACCAAAACTATTAAAATATTCTGCTTTACCACGATCATTGAACCAAACACTGACCCAATGTTCTCCCGGTCCATAGCTGTGGTTGGTATTGATCACCAATGTGATAGGTCGTTGGGTGGTGAGATACAGTGGGAGTTTGTTCCTTGGATATATTCCACCAAAGACACGTCGAGCGTGAATGTCTTTAGTCAACACTGTGGCAATGTCCACACTGTTCATGTTGAAAACGTCTGCCAGCACTTGGCGGGAACGATCGATTTCGATCATATTGTTCAGCTCTGCATACACAATCACATGGACAGGCTCATTCAGAGCTTGAGAGAACAGTTCCAGAGGAAGTGCGCCACTTCTGACCAGTTCAAACTGCTGGTCTCCATCCAGCAAACTAGGACTCGGATCATAAGCATACAGGGTGTATCCTTGCTCATAATCTTGATACTTGATAGCGTTTACAGCATCTTTGTTCACCACCACTCCTGTGCCCAGCATCAATCTGTGGTAGGCCCTCACAAACTGGCGATGTTCAAAATCTAAAGCCAGGGCCTTGGCAGGAATCTGCAGCCCGTCCATATACAGACACAGGAAATTTAAGCTGGCGTGTGGAAAATTGAATGGACTTATGTTGTACTGTCCATTGAATGCTGCGCTATCTACAAGAGCGATTACTATCTTGTTTGGGGTGTGACTGAGAAAGAGGTTGTCTTGGACGGCGTTTAAGTTGCCTTGGGGGATAGCAAAGGTCTTCTCAATGATTCTCTTCAGAGGGTATTTGCACGTACCCCTTTCCAGTGCCTTTTTATGAGCCAAGGAAACAGCTGGGTTCAGTTTCACTTTGTGAACAAACAGGGAAACATGAGTGATGACACTTTTATAGGGGCGCTCCCACACCACCATCATGAGCCATGAGGCTGAAGGCGTTTTTGGAGGGATGAGTCTGATTTTGGCATCCACTCCGTTGATCAGGTAGCGTTCCTGGGGCATAATATCTGTGTGAAGGCGCCCCAACATACCCACTTCACCACTCCTAGCTCTCAGCTCACGTCGAATCTTCAGGCCGACATTGTCATCTCCTTGGGTGTCCTCAAGACGCCGGGTGTGTCGGAGAAATACAGACTACATGTCAAATGGCTGTATTTAGCATCCTTGCCATAGTTCAATGTTGTCTCGATGTACGCTCAGTAGGGGTCAGTGTTTGTGCTGGATGAAATCAAGGTGTCGTTCAGGGAGACATCCACCTGAGAGAAATAGGCTATGGAGCCAGTTGTTGACAGGGGCAACGTCAGTGCCGGCGTCAAGGGGTGTGTACCATTGGCTTTTGTCACTTTAGCACGGATGTGGAGATTGGTATTGCTCAGATCCATGTAGTCTGAGGTGGCACCACTGATGTGGAATTCAATGGGTGCACCATGGGCCATGGTTGATAGTGGGTGATGTTCTACAGAAGCACCTTCTTCTACTGCTGATTGAGTTACCCATACAGAAAACAAGTCATGTCCAGTATTTACACTTTCACGCGAATTATTGTGCAGCAACGCCATGGTGTTTACTCAAAAATGTCTCGGGGAATCCTGGTGGTCTTCTTTTTCTTCCCCTTGTTGCGTCTGGACTGACGTATGCTGGTTGAGGACGCTAATTTTATACACCTCCTAGCAGGTTCACCTGGAGGTGTTGCAGCGCCGGTTACTCTGCTCACTGCTTGTTGCAATAATCATTTGCCAGCCTGCTTACCCCATTGCTGGAGAGCGGACTTCAAATTTGTTCAGACAGCTCATCTTGTTCAAGCTGCGTGCAGTTCGAGTCCCTTCCTTCAGTAAAGCCTTTCCACCACTTTTTAACAATGGGATGAGAGTATGCCCAAGCTCTCCTAGGAGGTTTCCAAGTCCTCTCCTCTGTAATTTCTTCCCCCTATAAGTACAGGAAGCCCATGACCAGCTTGGGCGCAGTAATAGTCTTCATAAGCTTTTCCATTTGTTTTGAGGGGAAGGTGACGCACCATCTCTTAAAGGCCGTCAGGTCGTCTGCACCAAAAATGAAGCGTCACGATGGTATTGCCCTTGCCAAATGACAGAGGTTTGCCTGCTTCTTTGGTTAAAAGGATTCCCATTGTGTTGAACTGGAACCTACTCAGAGGAATATAGTTGTTTTTATCAAAAATATGATGTACGACTTCAGTGGACTGATTCCCAGTCGGGGCCATTCGGAGCAAGGGAACCATCACATCGCCAACAGGACGGGGTTGAACCAGGTCGCAGTAGACATAGACACCCTCAAAAACCTCATTCGATTTTTTTTTCCTCCATGGACACCACTCCCATGCATAATGTCTTTCTTCAGACTCAAGGTGTCTCTTCATGTGGGGCTGAACTGAAGAATGCTATTATCATCATACAGTCTTACTGTCACATTTTGGGTAGCGCAATTATAATACAATTTGATTTTGCTTTTTTCTCTCTCTCCTCACAGACCATCGATAAACTTGGTTTAAACTATTAATCAAAACTTCTGCTGATTCATACAATCCCACAGGTAGTAGTTTCGACTGTTGATCTGAATCTCCATTGGGGTGAAACTGAATCCAAATGTTTGTTCTTCTATGTTAAAGTATGTGTTGCTGAACAGGATTTCAGACAGGCCCACTTCGTAATCTCCGTTCAAGTCACACGGTTGAGGCAGTTGGGTGAAAAGTTGACTGGCGTGTTATCAGGGTAGTACGACATGGAGCTGTTGCTGGGGTAACGTCACGTAGAACATACTGGTTTCAGTTGGTAGTTGGCTGCGGGTCGATGCTAGGATTTGTAAGGATGTACCCGAGACAACTCCCAAGAAGAGCCACCCACAAATTGTCTGCTCCTTGACCCTGACTGAGATTAAATAGAGACACACCTACCACCACATAAACCAGGAGCATCTGAAAAATGAAAACAATTTCACCGCGAGGAACTCGGGGTCCAAACACACGCCACAGTGCAGATTTTCTGGACCTGCGTAGAGTGACGGTTTCATCATCATGAGTCAGAGCTGATTCTGCTTGGCTCTGATCAGGCATGGTCAGTGTGCGTAGGTGGTCAGTGCTGTCTGAGGAATCCATGAACTGAATGAAGAGTCATAGCCATACCATTTGATTAAATAGTCACGCTGTCCATTAGCTTTTTTGCGTTGCTACATGATCGCTTCAATACGATAAATCTGTATTTCTCTCCCACTTTCTGTATCTCCTAATCATAAAACGTTCCTTGAAGCTCTTCTCTTTGAGATCGTCTTTGAGAATGTAAGTCATTGGGATTGTCTTTTTTATTCCACTGACTGTGAAGAGTTTTTTTTCAGACCAGGAAGGGCACATACCTTTTTAAAATTTCTTCCTGGTTTTACGCTGATGCGTACATGGTCTCCTATTTTCAGTTTCGGGTGAGGAGAGGAGGGAGCAGGCTGGTCGCTGTTGTATAGAGTTTGCCATACATTTCTTGGTCGTGTGTTGTCACTTCTGCAGGAGCACGCTGGATGCTATGGTGAAACGAATGGTTGTATGCATTTACCAACTGTGTTAAGACTTCCACAAATCTCAAATTATTTTTTTCTGGTAAAGTAGCACCAGAGCTTCTCTTTAAAAGTGCTATTCAATCTCTCTACAACAGAAGCTTTGGTGTCCTCGTTTTCTGTCACAAAAAGTGTATTCTTCTTTCCTTCAAAAGCATTTGGAACGTTTTGTTCAGAAACTCTGCCCCTTTGTCTGTTTGAAGTCTGAGAGGTTCCGACCCTGTTCAAGGATGCATTCTAAGGCCCCCACCATCACAGGTCCTGTCTTATTTTTCAAAGGAACGACCCAAGCATATTTAGACAAGACATCACTGACTGTCTGCAGATAGCTAAAACCATCATTGTTTTTCTTCAGGCATTGGACGTCAATCAGATCAGCTCGCCATTGATGGTCCATTCCTCCTACAACAACACGCCTCCTCTCAAACTTGTGTCGCACGGGTTTATGAAGAGTGTAAGCATCTTTGTGACCCAACCATTCTTTAAACACAGCCTCTTTTGCCTTCATTACACGTTTCAAGGCGTGCATACCACCAAACGATCCAGGGTATTGTAGTGTGTAGTAAGCCTGCCCCAACATTCTGTTGTGTTCTTTTCTTATTTTTGTGCTGAGCCATTTCAGGTGTAGTCAGTATGACTCCCAATCCATCAAAGGTGCAGTCTTGCTTAATCTCTGTTGTTTCCGGTTCTGTCTGTGTGTCTTTCTCCTCCAAGAAAAAGGCGTCTCTCCCTCCAACTGGTCAGAGTCTTCTGTACCTCGTGTCTTCTTGACGGATGATAAGACAACGTTTCTCAGTAATGGTGGGGGGTGTTGGTATTTGTGGTGTAGAAAACATGGGTTGAGGGGAAGAGGAACCCACACCAGCAGGCCCTTCAGCAGACTATAAAGAATAGAACAGAGTGCCATGTATTTGTGTTGTCATAAACTTCCAACGATCAGGGTTTTCAACTATATCTTGGGGGATGTTGACATCACTGAGAGCAACGGCAAAGGATTTCCACCCAATGGGTTGAAAGTGGCGACGTTTTCTTAGCACATCATTGACCAAATCAACGAGGTTCGAGTTTTTCATCAGCTGTCCTCGCCAAATGATTTCACCTCCCTGGTTCCATTTCAGATCTGGGTGATTCTGAACGCGGTGTAAAAGTCGCCCCGCTTTGCTTTTCATCGTTTTCGGCGCACTCTCTACAACATCCTTCTCTACACTTGTCAACACAGGACCTGACACATCAACAGTCTCTGTTTTCTGATTCGGGGTGGGTTGAGGAGGTGTTGTGCCTTGAAGTCACTACTCCCAGTGGTTTTTCCTTAAACTGATCAAAACGTTTCAAATATTTCCAAAGTGTCTGATGATAAATAAAGTCTTGTCTCCAACGCTTGTATCATTGTTCTCTAATATATCACGCATCTGTAGCCCTCCGAGCACCCCCAGGACAGGACTGCCCTTTGAGATGTTGAGGGAACACTCACTCAGGGCGTTGATCAAATCTGGCGAGGTCCCTTTCAGGCCCGCCTTAATAACAGCAGGCTTGGCACCACACAACAATTGCAGCATGGGTAGATTCCTTTGTGCTGACATGATGGTGAAGAGTCAATGTTCCAGTCGCAAATAACCGCGTGTTTAGATGGACGTTCGCTTTTAAAGATCCACAAAGTTTCAATCTCTCTGAAGGACTACCTCCACGAAATGGAGAGTGGCTACTCCAGTGTAGATTGTATGAGAGACTTCACAGTGTTATATAATCTCCACACATGCTTCTCTCCATTTCTCCACCAAAAAGAAATTGTTGAATGTAAAACATTGCATACTGGAATATGAAAATCATTTCTGCACATACATGACTTGGTGAGTTGGGGATGTAATATTGTTCTCAGACAGAGATGATCGGGTATTTCCTGACGAAGGTCAAACAACAAATAACCGTGGGGTTTGGGTGTAGCATCTTTAAAAGCTTCCAAAACATACTTGAGTCTTCCGGGATACATCTGTTTAGCTAAATGGGTGATCTGTGAGACGTCTCTTGGATTCTTGAATACCTCGAGATAATAACTGTTCGAACTGATGGTACGTTGTTCTTTGTTTTCCCAAACAGATTCTGCACGATGTACATGACACTCGTGTTGTGATGATGACTACCTTTGGTGAGTAGTTTTGTCACCCTGTCATCTGCTTCACTCATCAAGTCATCAATCCCACCAAACATCGTTTGATCATGCCATTCTTCTATTTTGGGTATTCCTCAATAAAAGTTACTCCTTTCAAAAGATTATATCCAGACTGTCACTCTCCATAACACTATACAATCTCACTGGAAGGTGGTATCAAAACTTCATTGATGTGGTTTATAAACCCAGTGACCCAAACATTTTTTCCACTTCCTGTTGGGCCAGCAATCACACAGGTAAATGGATGTTTCCACATTGGATCTATAGCTTCTTCTGTTAACGTCTCACATTCACATTCTCCTTTTTATTATGGTCTACAGACTTTAAAGCGCATTCCCTGTCATCCTCATCATCCTAATCAATATCACTGTCATCACCGCCATCTATTGTTCACACGCCTACATCAGCTGACAACCATGCGGCAACAAGAAAACACCCTCATATGTTTAAAAAAAAAAAAAAAAAAAAAAAAAAAAAAAACAGCGTCGACAAACATCGACTCGCACGCGCGCAGCAACACGAAACACCCCCATCTATTTCTAATCCCCTACATCAGCGGACAAACACGCCGCCAAAAAACAAAAGAAAAAAGTTTAATTTTGTTAGCACATGATGTCAACATTATCGATCCGATCTTGACTCACCACACACTGTGACCTTGACCCTTCCACCTACTTTCGAAATCACCACGACCCCTTCCGGTACACGCCACCTGCCGCCTACTTCTGGCATGCCCACTACCACTTCCAGTGGTGATGCCCTTTGAGATCCCCTTTTGAGGCAGCAAAAGTTCCTTACCCTATTACTCACTACAGAGGCAGCTCATTTTTTCCCCCAATAAGCAACGCACAAATACTACACTTCTCGTTCTTAGTTTTCAATACTAAACAGTTGCGCTGAAAAGGTTTCTTTTGTTAAAAAAAAAAAGTCCCCAACAGGAATCAAGTTTCTAGTAGGTAGGCTTTAGAATCCAATGGTTGGACGCTGAGGTTTTCCATAGGGAATCAATATTGATTGCACAGATTCCCTATCAGACTTCTGTCTGCGCTACAACGACATCGACCACGCTCTGGTCGTAAGGAAAACTAGGTTTTCTTTACACAGTCCCCAAGGTTGAATATAAAACCGCCACCTTGGCCCAAGCCAAGCGCTCCTCCTGTCTGGCAACTCCTGGTCTGCCGTACATATCGGGAACACACCCGTCCTACAAAACAGTGAGCTTCTCTCACTAATCACGTGTCTCGGCGGCCAGTCAACGACTAGAAAAGGTTAAGGACTCAAAGACTGTTTACATGCGGTCTAAAAATTCTGTTGAAAGTAATAATCTTGCTTCTTAAAGTCGGCCTTACATCTCAAGCCCAGCATCTCCCGTCATGAAAACTCTGCACCTTCTTCAGCTAACCATCCACGAGCATTTGGGGGATCCTGCTGCATACTCTGTGGATGGCAGTGTTACTGATTTTCGAGACGTAGACAGTCGATGCTAGGAAGTCTACGCTTTTACTTTCAGAAATTAAGTGCTGGATGCTTAGTCATGCACCATAACGTCACAGGTCTTATGCAGGAAATGGTGGTGGATCACCCACCCCCCACCCACCCATCCCCCGCCCCCACCCCCCACCCCTCCACATCTGGTGAACCAGCAAAGAACAACAGAGAAGAACATGTAGCGTCTTCAGAGAATCTATTTATAGTGCCACAATACATGCCTTGACCTTTGTTCAACTGCTCGGACAAAAACAAAGACAGATAAGATCATGTCAAAGTAGAAAAGCACATGTTGTGGAAAAACAACACAGCTGGTGCCCCGACCCACTGAGTGACAAACCACTATGAAAACATGACTCATTCTTGGAATTGAAGGCCAGAAATTAAAGGTTAAGATGATAACGTGATACAATACAGAAAGCATGTGGCCGTGACAGTTTATTAGACCTTGCTTCCAATTTTCAATGGTTATTTTACGTTTATCAGCGTATATCACACTATTGATGCCCGTGTGCATTTTTACTTGTGTTTTTGTTAAATGGGGGTGAACAGATTCAATACAATGGCCCCATGGTGTGAAACGTGTCGACCACAGTAAAAGTCAAAAGCAGACGCCAATGTGCGAAGTCAAAATAAGATACATACAGATTTGTAATGAGTAACGGTTACTCCGTCTGAACAGCTAATAGATACAAAAGTGGTATTAGTAAACTGATTTACATTCTGATGATATATTCAAGCAAAACTGTGCCAATCTAGAGAAGGCAAACAAACAAACAATGAGGAATTGTGACAAAGGGCAGGAAAGGAGTCAATTACCGCGCAGCTCCTGAGGGAGAAAGCAGTGATGGAGAGTGCACGGAAGTCAGCAAAAAACAAACAAACAAACAAACAAAACAGCCAATCAAACAATGAGGAATTGTAACAAACGGTAAGACAGGATCCCATAACCGCGGATGGAAAGTACACGGATGTCAGCTTCCAACCTCACCTTCAGGCTGTGGTCTGGGACCTTCACAGACGAAGGAAGATGACACGACAATCCACAAAGAACCGGTAAGTAAGACCAGGTAAACATCTAAGAGAGAAGGAAGACAACTGGGCAGAGGGCTAAGAAGACGGCTCAAAGTCGAACTCTCTGAAGAGTTGTCACCTGCGGCCAACGGTCAAAGTGGTCGGGTGAAAGTATGATCAAGGAGTCTATAAGACTCGAGAGTGGTTGGATCTTCCTTCTTGTTGTGTGTTGTTGTGTTGTTGTGTGTCTTCTCTTCTTCTTCTTCTTTGTACGCTCAGTCAGGAACCATAGAAACACTGACAAAGGCAGCTGTAGGGTGGAGACCTTTCAGAGATCCATAGAACTTTCCCTCGTCGATGTGTCAGCAGGCCAGATCGCCGCTCTTAACTTTTCGTGTGTGGAACAGTCCTGTAGGAAGTGTTCCACAGTCACTGGGACTGTAACGCATCGAAACCCCGGGACCATTGAATCAAATGACCAAATGTTACTGCAAAAAGTCCGAAATGATTTGTGTAAAAAAAGACAGCCGTAGGTTCGTAAGTGTGTGTCAATCCACGAGTTCCCAGATGGTACTTACAGCAGCCCAGATCAGGTAAGGTCATGATTCTATATGATGACATCTTCCCATGGTGGAGCTATTCAGTGGTGGTGCCCGGTCACGAATGAATAACTGGTCACATGAACATTCCTGTGTATTGAGAATTATTGGTAATGGTCTTGCTACATTTTTAAACCAAAGGTTTAAGTGCTAAGAAAGATTGCGTCTGTTTGCTGTTTGCTACTGTTTGCTGTTTGCTACTGTTAATAAAGAATTATTTCCACTGCGCAGTTTCTGACAGGGCAATTCTTTTTAAATGTCCACATTGCTTGAATTCTAAATAATTTTAACAAAGGACTAAATGAATTGAAAGGTTAAGCGCTGAGCATTTATTGTAAATTGGCTAAATAGAATCCAAGAACTCTGTCAGAATTGGAATGTAAATGTTCAAGTGTAAAAACCTACGAATTCTGTGGCATTAAATAACTTTAACAAACGACTAAATGAATTGAAAAGGTTAAGCACTGAGCATTTATTGTAAATTGGCTAAATAGAATCCCAGTACTCTGTCAGAATTGGAATGTAATGTTCAAATGTAAAAGCCTGTGAATTCCGTTGGATCTATTAAAGATAAGTAAGTATTGTTAAGGTATACGTTGTTGTTTATAACTGTTCCAAATTCCTATTTTCTCTTTGTGGTATCTACATCATACTAAATGAGTTTATTGTGAAAATAATTCCGTAGTTTCAACTGTTTATTGGTAGAAAAGAGACACATTGAAGGGGGAGGGGGGTAAATTTTCCAAAACAAATCACATCGACACTGACACACAGTGTTGTTTTCATCACACCCACCCTCTCTTTCTATCTCATGTTAGAGTTGTATGGGTTAGCAGCGTGTACGGATGGAGAATGAGTGGTGTCTGCGGGTATCTGACTGTCTGACTCTCACACAGAAATTACGGATGCATGCACGACTTTTCTAATTCATATACACACACCAATCAGACTGTTCCATATCTTTTGATCTCCCTTGCATCCTTAAATGGATCCTCAAGCATAGGCTCAAAGATTGTCCCTTACATTTTTATACTGCTTGCGTAATGTTTTTAGTTTTCAACAACTTTTTTTCCTCTCCACACTTTCGTTTTGTTTAATTTACTACCTTTCGCTGGCTGCTTAAGGGGTGCTGTTAGATTCTTTTCGAACCCCTTGGCGGTCGGAACACCACAGAATTATGGGATGTGGTGTGTGTGTTCTATCTGACGCCAAGAGCACAGACACAGTCAGCCGTGTCTCCTGATGAGTCTGATCCAGCGGACGAAAGGCCTTGGAGCAGGCGATGCATAAGGCCTTGGAGCAGGCGATGCATATAGATCTGCCTTCGAGAGGGATTGCGATAGTTTCCTCATGCAGCTAGTGAAGGGTTTTCATATTCATGATATACATTTTCCGATTTACTTTATCTTTAAAAAAATCATTTTTTTGCTCTCAGTTTCAAATCTTTGCCAAGTCATTAATATAAGGATGGAAAGAATTGTTAACCTGCACTTGTTTTTCCACACTACTTAATTGTTCAGCATTATATATATATATATTATATATTCTATATATATATATAATATATAATATATATATATATATATAAATGGACGACGAAGATGATGCTAACGTCTACAGATTAAGTTGACACAGAAATTGCATAACTTCACAGAGCTGTGGCTCAAAAAACATTAACACGCTCACGGCGGTCTAACTAGGGAGCC
>JADBJO010006034.1:0-5000 GCA_016801955.1 Conus betulinus
TAGGTGGAAGTCGAAAGATTGCACCAATATAAGCAGTCGCCTGCCACCGCTTGTCGTCACTGTTGTAACAGGCAAAAGACTTTTATTGAAAGCGAAGAAAAAAGCTAAGGAAAAATGAAGGGAGGTGCACATATTTTCTGACGAAAACCACACGAAGACAGTGTACAGTGTGAAACCAAAAAAAAAAAAAGAAAAAAAAGCCAAGCCTTATTATGAAAACAATAAATAATGTTTCCAGCATGTATGATCATACTTACGGTAGTTGATGGTGAATAGTTCCGTACTCATAGGTTTTAAAGAGAGACAGTGTGACTGATACAACAGTGTGACATCATCTTTCGCGCACACGAGAAATGCCGTTTCTGTGTTGAAAAGCAGATCACTCAAGGTAATTTGGACGAAAAAAATGCATGGGGGTGAATGTGATGGTGGTGCACATGCCTCTCCGCGTATGCTAAGCTGATTGTATGTCTCTGTTCTGCACAGTTCATCAGCTGTCTCGCAGTCTCCATCAAATTCGGCGAATCCGACCATCAGCAACAGATAGAAACGTTTAGCACGTGCACGTTTCTTTGTCGGGAAGTAGGTCAGCACACATCCAGTCTGCATTTATATAATTATTATTATTATAAGAATACTTATATAGCGCCTGTTCTCGACGCACGATCAAAATACAAGAGAAACCACTTCTCTTCTCACATTCGGCACACGATCAATATGCATTTTGATCGTGCGCCGAATATGAGAAGATAATGGTTTTCTCGTTCTTCGTTTTTCACTGTCCTAAATGTTATTTGCTTTTGCCTGAAGAAGACCCAAGAGGTCGAAATGCATTTTTGTCTTGTCCTGTACTTTGTCTATGTCCTTGGCGGTGACTAAACCCCTCTCGAAATGTTGCTTCATTTTCCACCCTCAGTCACCCCGTTTTGAAACTACCCACATATATCTTTCATTCCACTGCTTCGGATATACCACGTTTTCTACACTCATGTGTCCTTCATAATTCTTTGGGGCTTTCACGTTTTCAGGCACCTAACCCTCGGGCACACAACCGACACGGCGGAAGGAACGTGGTGAACTGTGGTTTTTAGTGCGGCCCACTGAGTCCCCAAGGTCTTTAGGGAGAGGCGAAGAGGAAGATAGATAATCGTTTTGGTCTTGGTCGAGAGGATCGACTTGGGCTTCACGAATCGGTGCTCGCGTGAAATGCGCTGTTCTCTGCAGGTACATGATGGCGTTCACCTTAACGCTGGACTCTCTGTCTGTCTGTTTGTCTGTCTGTCTGTCTGTCACACTTACACACACACACACACACACACACACACACACACACACACACACACACACACACACACACACACACACACACACACACACACACACACACACACACACACACACACACACACACACACACACACACGCATACACACCACATTCTCTCTCTCTCACTCTCACATCCTCTCTCTCTCTCTCTCTCTCTCTCTCTCTCTCTCTCTTTTAAGAGCGATCTGAGAAGACATAACTGTTGATCGTGTGTCCTGACTGTGTGCCCTGAGTGTGTGTACCGTGACCTGTGCCCTGGCGGTGTGCCCTAAGAGTATGTGGACTATGTAGAGGATTGTTGTGTGCCCTGTCTGCTTGTGCTTTGTGAGCCCTGGCTGTATGTGGACTTTTGTAGACGGTCAATGTGTGCCCTGTGTGTTTGTGCCCTGACTGTGTGTGCCCTGACTGTAGGTGGACTGTATAGAGGGTCAGTGCGTGCCCCGTCTGTTTGTGCCCTGATACATGGACTGTACACGGACTATGTAGAGGGTTAATGTGTGCCCTGACTGTATGTGGACTATGTAGAGGGTCAATGTGTGCCCCGACTGTTTGTGCCATATGTGCCCTAACTATGTGGACTATGAAGAGGGTTAATGTGTGCCCTATCTGTTTGTGTCCTAAATGTGTACCCTAACTGTGTATGGACTATGTAATGGATCAGCATGTGCCCCGTCTGTTTGTGCCCTGACTGTGTGCCCTAACAGTATGCAAACTATGTAGAGGGTCCAAGCGTGCCCCGTCTGTTTGTGTCCTGACTGTATGTGGACTATGTAGAGGATCAATCTGTACCCTGGGTGTTTGTGCCCTAACTGTGTGTGCCCTACCTGTATATGAACCATGTTGAGAGTCAATGTGTGCCCCTGGGTGTTTGTGCCCTGATGTGTGTGTGCCCTAACTGTATATGAACCATGTTGAGAGTCAATGTGTGCCCCTGGGTGTTTGTGCCCTAAATGTATGTGGACTATGTGGAGGATCATTTGTGCCCCGTCTGCTTGTGCCCTAAGTGTGTGCCCTAACTGTATGTGGACTATGTAGAGGGTCAATATGTGCCCCGTCTGTTTGTGCCCTAAGTGTGTGCCCTAACTGTATGTGGACTATGCAGAGGGTCAATATGTGCCCCGTCTGTTTGTGCCCTGACTGTGTGTGCCCTGTCTGTATGTTGACTTTGTAGAGGGTTCAGCTATGTGTGCCCTGGGTGTTTGTGCCCTGACTGTCTGTGCCCTAACTGTGTGTTGCCCTAACTGTATGTGGACTATTAGAGGGTCAAGCTATGTGTGCCCTGACTGTCTGTGCCCTAACTGTGTGTGCCCTAATCGTATGTGGACTACGTAGAGGGTCAAGCTATGTGTGCCCTGTGTGGTTTGTGCCCTGACTGTGTGTGCACTGGATGTATGCCTCCCCCCCCCCCCCCCCCCCATCTACCCCCCCCCCCCTCCCCCCCCCTCCACCACCCCCCACTGTAGAGCCGGCTAGAGAATGTGGCCATGGCACACCAACCTGCTTCCAACAAAAACATTCCCACCACACGGCGTACTTTGGCAACCCTCCTCGATTTGGGGCCTTTGGCTCCCCTCTCCTCCACCCACCCCCCCCCCCCCTCCTACATCCTCCTCCCTCTCTTCCCTCCCTCCCCCCTGCCACTCCCTTCCTTTGCACTCTTCCTTCGCCTCCCTCTCCCCATCCCCACCTCAACCTTCCCGTTTCCCTCCACACACACAAATTCCTTCCCGACCTACCCCGTCTCTCTTCCCTCGCCCTTCTCACCTATGTTACAGGGACGCAAAGCGTGACCTACCACCCCCTTCCTCTCTGTCCACTCTTCTCTTACGTCTTTTGATCTTGCGGTTGTGTAATGGGTCCACCTCTCTCTCTCCTCATCTCGCCTCCCCTTCCCCCCTCCCCCTCCCCTCCCGCCGCTGTCCACCATTCTCCCTGGCTTACTAACACTACGATTGGACTGGCGCACATCCTTTTTTACAGTCTGATTAATCTGAGGTTGTACTGACCACACACACACACACACACACACGCCCCCGCGCGCCCCCACACACACATTTTTAGAACTTTTGCTTACTCTTATGGTCGCTACAACCTAAACGCTCTCCGCTTCATTTTCCTTATCGTCGTATTGGTAATCATATTCATGATTTCAATAATTAAACAATTTCCTTCCTCACATGATCGAAAGTGACCCAAAATATCATTGGCTCGTAGGTTTAATAAATCTTTTGCATCTGTAGTCATGCTGCTAGTAGATAATCAAAATGGACTGAAAATTCAGGATGACTTTTAAAGATTTCACTTTCAACGAACAAACTGTCGTTCACGTAAACAGTTTAAGGAACGAAAAAACTGTGTCACGCTTTGCTTGCTTGTTTTGTTTTGATCTGCCGAAGGCGCTGAGATAAAGTAGCTGTCTGGAGAATGTTTTTCTTTGAGCATAACAGTGGTGTGTAATTTCACTGTAATCATTTTTTCAATGTCTGAAAGTTCTTCGTAGAAGTGATTAACAGTTCTATTTGTCTTTACGAACAGCCAAGAGTGAAATAGTGACAGTCAGAAAGAAATAACAACAATACCCTTCGAATGCATTTCGATTAATCACCACCAGGACGAAAATCCGCCTCTTCAATTCAAACGTCAAATCCGTCCTCCTATATGGATCAGAGACCTGGCGAACCACAAAAACCACCATTCAAAAACTGCAGACGTTCGTTAACAGCTGCCTGCGAAAGATCCTCCAGAACCACTGGCCAGAGACAATCAGCAACAAAGAGCTGCGGGAAAGAAGTAACCAACTGCCAGTAGAGCAAGACATCCACAGAAGAAGATGGCGATGGATAGGACACACGCTCCGAAAGCCCCCGGACAACACCACCAGAAAAGCCCTGACCTGGAATCCCTAAGGCAAAAGGAAGCGAGGAAGACCAGAAGCACCTGGTGACGGGACCTGGAATCGGACACCAGGCAGATGGGTTACAGCTGGAGCGAATTTAGAAAAGATTGCCCAGGACCGTAGACGTTGGCGGGCAGTTGTTGATGGCCTATGCTCTGGCAAGAGCAACGGGCCTAAGTAAGTAAGTAAGTAAACCCTTCGATGCATGTAAACAGGATTATGTGACTTTTTTTTTTCAAGATCGCAGAAAATGATAATGGATGGGTTAGCATTTGTATCCTGTAATTGTCAAGGACCAGGAAACTTCCTGTGATTGTCAGGGATCAGGAAACTTCCTATGATTGTCAGGGACTGGGAAACTTCCAGAAGGAACATGTGTTTCCTTATTTGGAAAGAGAAGGGTTAGTTACCGCCAAGGACACAGACAAACAGAGTACAGGACTAGACACAATGCATTTCAACCTCTTGGGTCTTCTTCAGGTGAAAACAAATAACAGTTAGGACAGTGACGACAAGAACATGTAGCCATTTTTCTTCATTTTCCGCCCTCAGTCACTCCGTTTTGAAACTTGTGTTTCATTAATTAAGACAGAGAGTCTATTCAGTTTACTGCTTGCAAGATACTCACATTTATCAACGCATGGAAAAGTGTAAACAAACTGTGATTTAAACATTATTTTGGATCGTACTGGTTTCAGAGTTGTAGCAGTTTGAGTTCGAAACCACTTTGATTTCGAAATGAAAACAACAGGGCCATCGCCAAATCGAATGAGATCAT
>JADBJO010006034.1:7500-15000 GCA_016801955.1 Conus betulinus
ACAGTGACAATACAGACTGACGGTCCACGTGACTGTGACAATACAGACTGTCGGTCAACGTGACAGTGACAATACAGACTGTCGGTCAACGTGACTGTGACAATACAGACTGTCGGTCAACGTGACTGTGACAATACAGACTGACGGTCAACGTGACTGTGACAATACAGACTGACGGTCAACGTGACTGTGACAATACAGACTGACGGTCAACGTGACAGTGACAATACAGACTGACGGTCAACGTGACTGTGACAATACAGACTGACGGTCAACGTGACAGTGACAATACAGACTGACGGTCAACGTGACAGTGACAATACAGACTGACGGTCAACGTGACTGTGACAATACAGACTGACGGTCAACGTGACAGTGACAATATAGACTGACGGTCAACGTGACTGTGACAATACAGACTGACGGTCAACGTGACAGTGACAATACAGACTGACGGTCAACGTGACTGTGACACAATACAGACTGACGGTCAACGTGACAGTGACAATACAGACTGACGGTCAACGTGACTGTGACATACAGACTGACGGTCAACGTGACTGTGAGAATAGAGACTGATGAAGGAACCAAAAAGTTCGGCCGAGGGTAAGAACTGGCAAGTTGCAGATAGTTCCCTTTCTTTCTGTCTGTTTCTTCTTCTTCTTCTTCTCTTCTTCTTCTCTCTCTCTCTCTCCACTTCCCTCTCTCTTGGAAGGAGACTCTCTCTCTCTCTCTCTCTTGCTTTTCATGAATGCTTAACAAGGGGAATGTTAAAGCGTTGTCTTTCCCGCACAGTTAAGAATGATTGAGTGAAAGGGGGTGTTATCACTGGGATGACCTTCGTTGTGAACATTTTGTGTCATACAGGCGAACGTGTGGCGTATGACGGCTGCGGGCGAGGAGTCCAGTTTTAAATACAATGTCAGTTTCTTCTTGACGTTATTGATTTCCCATCACCTTTGTGAAGGCCTGATGTGAGTGACAGGATGTGTGTTCATGTGCAACAGTAGTAGACTGTGTGTGAGTAGAGTGTGAACGCTTCTGTCCATATTCCCATGCACCCCTGTAACTGACAATCAAATACCCGTAAGGTATAGGAGGAACATTCAGGATATCCATCACAATTTCAGGACTGTCGTCCGGGATGAATGTAAATGAGCAAGAAGTGATTTTTTTTTTTTTCACTTCCAGTTTTAATTTGAATCAAAACATAATTTGAAAATGTTATCTCATGTGAAGACTTAGGTGATAAATAGTGTACTTTTGTCTAACCGGGGTAGATGATAGTTACCTGTTGATGTTTTGTTGACTGTGCCTGTTCTTTGAACTTGCTTGATTTGGTTGTTGTTGAAGCTGATTGTGAGAAATATAACTGTTTTATCGTGTGTGTGTGTGTGTGTGTGTGTGTGTGTGTGTGTGTGTGTGTGTGTGTGTGTGTGTTTTTTTTTTTACGTTTTTACGGTTGTAGTTGTTCATTTTTATTCGTGTGGTTGTAATAGCCAGTGAATCGAGGGTTAGACAGCTTCAAAAGGTCGACTGAAGCGGGGTACTGAGGCAATTGGTCCCTGGAAGGAAAAGCTTTAGCCTTGAAGGATCCGGAACTGATGACGTTTGTAGACTATTGCCCAAGGTAACTGAGGCTGAGAAAAACAAGATGCAAAGCATGTAAACGTACTCCCAGTTTAGATCTATCTTGAATGCGTGTGTTATAAAAACCTCACAATCAATCTTGCGTCATAATAAAAAAAAAAGTCACAATCAAACATTCGTCATCATGTATTTCGTCACTGAGATAAGAAAATCGGCGAAGTACTTTCAGAGACATTCCATAATAAAGAAGAAAAACCGTTTTGGGCCGTTATGGCCGTTAGTAACAGTTACTATGGTAAAATAAAACATCGGGCATCATCCGTGACCCATAATGAACATACCTACAAATTTTCAAAAAGATCGGCCCAGAAGTTTTATCTGGAGCGAATGGAACACATTTTGACCACAGACAGACAGCCAGACAGACTGACTGACAGACAGAATTTCTTCGTTCCTATTATAATGTACTCCCTGTTCTATAAGAATTGGGCGTACAAAAAGAGAGGGGAGAAAGAGAGAGATCGGGAAAAGGAGGAGAGAGAGAGAGAGAGAGAGAGAGAGAGAGAGAGAGAGAGAGAGAGAGAGAGAGATTTAGGTAAATTACAAGGATACACAAAACCCCGAGAGAACTGTGCACCACATCCCAGTCCCTTTAATCAATACGTCACACTCTGATGGTAATTCAGACTATTTAGAAGATTTCATGTTATATAAATGTGAAAGCACTCCCAGAGATCAGAGCTTACCAGAAAGAAGGCGGGGCCCACAAATCTGTCCTCAAGATAGATCTAAACTGGGAGTACGTTATATGCTTTGCATCTTGTTTTTCTCAGCCTCAATTACCTTGGGCCAATAGTCTACACACACCTGACACCTAAGGCTAAGGGATGCTTTTTTTTTTTTTTTTTTTTTTTTTTCAACCCGACACCTGAAAAACAGACGGATTATGTGTCGGTGCCTGACGCTCCGTTTCAAAGGTGCAAGGCCATAGCCGACAGATAGAGGAAGTCGTCCAGGGAGGCCACTCGTAATTCGGGCAAGACACAGTCATGTTCCGTTCCTTTACTGGCTCAGGCTGCTTTTTTTTTTTTTTTTTTTTCGGTAAATGGATAAGATTATTGAACAGTCTTGTGAATCTTTGAAGGTAGAGACAATACAAGAGCGAATCCTGTCCATTTGTTGGAAAGATCTCGCTGTCTTCTTGACAGAGAGAGGGCCGGAATAGCTCAGTTGGTAGAGCATCGAACTTGGTGATCTTGGGGTTGCAGGTTCGCATCTCCGCTGGGCCGTTTCGGTACAGGGGGACTTTTCCTTGGAGTTAACATTGGTTCTGACTCCATTCCCCATACAGTTCTTCGAATGAGACTATAAACCGAGGTTCCGTGTACGTGTGTGAACGCTCGCACAACATCTTGCACACACGTAAAATCCCATCACCAACTTTCGGAAGACAAGGGCCAGTTTGGCCGTTGGCGTGGATGACACGTCACACATAGCATGCACGTTCCTCGACGCTGGAGTATGGCTGCCTTAATGGCGGGATTCAAAAAACGGTCATACACACGCAAGTGTCAGAATAATGAACTTGATGATTGTGGACACTCTACGAAAAGACAAAAAAAAAAAAAAAAAAAAAAAAAAGGAGAGAGAATTAGACAACGTAGAAGAGTTAGTGAGGGTTGCGGACAGGAATGGATGCCGCCCAGAATCAGAGCTATGTGGTGAAGGGAACGAACCAGTCGTCCCGTAATATCCAGACCACGCAGTCCAAGTCAAGAAGCTGTTCGCCAACTCTCTCACAATCAAAAAGTGAAACTGAGATCGGAACAGACCTCTCAGCCCCTAGGTAATCAGAGAATCAAGGTAATGCCAAGAGTTTCAGTGTCAGTTTCATCAAGGTGGTTTGTGTGTCACTGCGTGCGGACTTAGTCCGTATACGCGGCACCACATCCGCGGAGTTGTGAAACCACACTAAGTGCGAGCGAGTAGGTCACATCTCAAAGGGATGTAGCAGGTAACAGACACATTCCGTTGTTACTATTGAAGTCGTTCTGGTGGTTAGGTAGAGGTGTCTCTCTCCGGCTGGGTGATTCACACCAACATTGTTGCCCGGCGATTCGGTGTCGTAAGCAATATCCTTTCAGAGTTATGGGCGTGTATTTATTTAATCAAGGGAGCAAGAGTTACTGTACTTGTTTTTGTTGTTTATTGTTTACTGTTTTCTGCCTTATTTCATATTTTCTTTCCTTTCAATCAAATCGAGGTTATCTGTATTTATTTCTTTTCGTCAGATACTTATCTGACAAAATTCAAGATTGAAAAGGCTGTGCTAATCTTTAATAAATGTAATTTGTATTTGTCCATTTGTCCAGTTGTTGTTGCTGTGTAGATGTGTCCGGTTTGGGGTATATAAGCAAGCTGGGAACATTTCACTGTTTCGTTTTTTTTTTGATGTTTCTTTGTTTGTTCTGTGTGCTCTGTGCTGCTCTGTGGGTATGTTTCCTTGTTTTTTTCTGACTGCTCTATACTGTCATGTCTGCTAGGAGGATTCTCTGTCGTAAGCAGCATTCCTTTGCAGTTATGGGCGTGTATTTCTTTCATCAAGGGAGCAAGAGTTACCCGACTTGTCTGTTCTTGACTATTCTCTGTCTCATTGATATTCACTTTCTGCTGAGTCGGTGGCCTGCCCTCAGGGCCTGTGCTAGCATGGATTCACAGTCACGTTCTTAGCCAGCAACTCAGCGACAAGGACTCTGGAACTCAGGTCATCAGCAGAACCTGGTGTGAATTTAAAAAAAAAGTATAGTTACAGACTCCGAATCAAAAACTTACTCGGAGAATGTTTCGACAGGGTCGCCCTGTCTTCATCAACTCACTGTTGCTGTTGTGGCAGCGAGGCCAGGTGGGGCGACTGTTGTGTGGGGTGAACTGTAAGTTACCTGAGCTACTGGCCAGGTGTCGGATTTCAGACTGCATGGTGTAAGCTGTCGTTTACGTACCTGCCCCTGCGATAGTTCCTGAAAGAAGAAGAGTTCGCTGTGACGGAGGAAAGAGGTGAGAAAGGTAGAGAGTAGTCGGCTAGTGGCAAAACGTTTGTGAACACCGTGACTTGATCGAGGCGGTGTGTTCTGAGTGGTGGACAACAATGGGTCTGATGGCAGCACCAACAGAACGCTATAACAATAATGGCCATGGTTGATGATGGTCACGATGACCACAACAACAACGACGACGACAACAACAACAACAACAACAACACTAATAACAATAATAATGATGATGATGTTGATGTTGATGATGATTATGATAATAATGAGAATAGAAATAAGATAATGATAGTAATAGTAATAATGATGATGATGATGATGATGATAATAGTAATAACAATAATGATGATAATAATCATAATACAAATGATAAACAAAAATAAATGATAACGGTAATCATAACACAACAACAACAACAACAATAACAACAACAACAACAACAACAACAATAATAACACACAGCAGCAGCAACAACAACAACAATATGATAACAATAGTAATAATTATACCGAAAACAACAACAAAAACGATGACAACAACATGAACAACAACATGAACAACAACATCAACAACAACACTCAAGCAAGCGGGCACCAATAGAACGCCTCTGTAATTCCATCGTCTGCAGGTAGCACCGAGCGCGGCGGACATACTCCTTTCGTCTGGCTGGCACACAAAAGCAAGAAAAGTGGGTCTGCTTCTCAGACAGTTGTCAGAAGAAAAACCGAGACACAGACAGACAGACAGACAGACAGACTGACAGACAGTGAGACGGAGACAGACAAAAGAGGCACAATTTAGACAGTAGACTGGCCGAACAGACGGAGCCAGCCAGACAAACAGACACACACAGGCACATACATACATACATACATACATACACACAGAGAGACTCCAGGAGATTGATAGCAGACCCATCGTGTGACGATGGAGATAGATAACATACAGTATTCACCGTGACCCGAAGCACCATTAACACAAACTCTCCGCGGGGGTATTCATTCATTCATTCATTCATCGCGCACAGGGAAGAGCGCGCGGCATTGTGGCGTTCCGTTCGCTTTGGGTATACAGTTACTGTAATGGCATTAGTTTGCGGCGTTAAGACAGGCTATTATGCGCGCTCCACCCAGACCGGCCGAATTCTTAATGGACGCGGGGAGAAAAGAAGGGGGGACTGATGGGTAGAGGAGGAGAAGGTGGGGGGAGGGGGGTGTGGGGGTGGGGAGAGAATATGGGACTGGGAGAGTGAGGAGACGATGGGGAGGGAAGGAAGGAGGAGGGGGGTAAGGAGATGAAATCCGAGAATTATGTCGATCCAGTTGAGGCCCTTGCCTACGGGCAGTGCAGACTGACTTATCAGTGGAATGCATCAAATACTTGCGGCGCTGGCCTGCGGCTGTCCTTAGAAATGTCAGCAACGAATAAACATTGGTTTGTTTTCATGTTTACAAGTTATGTCTCGTCATGCTTAGGAGCACACACACACACACACACACACACACACACACACACACACACACACACACGCGCGCGCGCGCGCGCGCGCACACACACACACACACAAACGCACACACACACACACACACACACACACACACACACGCACGCGCGTGCGCGCACACATACGCACGCACGCACACATGCACACGCATGCACACACGCACACAAGCATGCACGCACACATACATAGGTATGCACACAATTAGACGGCAAGATGGATGGACAGACGGCAAATTGAAAGTATACACAAACACAGCACACGCCCGCGCTTGCACACACACACACACACACCACACACACACACACACACACACACACACACACACACACACACACACACACACATTTGCATATGCACAAACACTCCCCGTCCTTATTCCTGCTTTCCTGTCTCTCTCTCTCTCTCTCTCTCTCTCTCTCTCTCTCTCTCTCTCTCTGTCTCTCTGTCTGTCTGTCACACACACACACACACACACACACACACACACACACACACACACACACACACACACACACACACACGCACGCACGCACGCATGCACACACGCACGCACACACACACACATACATACATACATACATACATGCGGTCACGCGCTGGTGTGCATGTATTTTGACACTTAATAAGACGAGTCTGTATCTTTCACAAGATCAGCTGTCACGGGTTACTCAGATGGGGAGATAAGCCTGTTTTCCTCCAGTTCCGTCAACACATACCACAGTTTGTTCCTCGAGTGAATATTGCCACTTGTTTCGTGAGGATTACTGTTCCCGCATTTGCATGTAAGCATTGCATTGTAAAAGCATCCGAGGGAATAAGCAATGCAAATCTGACACTTCAGAGAGTCAACAAAGACTGCTGTGTGCCTCCGGCCCCTACTCCTTCCCCCCCCCCCCCCCCCCTCCCACTGTCCCTCGGCTGTCCTCCCTGCTCTCTACCCAAACTAAGATAAATATAAATACACATGCACATGCACGCACTTACGCGCAAATGCACACACCCATGCACACACATATACACACACATGTGTACTCCCCCCCCCCCCCCCCCCCCACCCAACACATACAATGATAATAATGGCACAGTCAATGTTTGGTAAGGTACTCAATGTCTGACCAGCACTTTAGGCTAAATGTTGTAGGTCAGACATCTGCCAAGTCGTAGCCATGAGGCCCTCTTCTTCATTCTCTCACCTTAGTCATTAATTCATTTACTTATCAGCTTATCAGCTTTAACTCATGCACTGGGAGCTTTAGCAGGATGTGGTGTAGCGTATATGGACTACTCCGCACGCAGAGACACCCATGATGAAACTGAAACTGAAACTGAAACTGACTTGTGGACAGACATTCAGAGACA
>JADBJO010006034.1:20000-25000 GCA_016801955.1 Conus betulinus
TCGCCCCATGAGCAGCTGAACAATACAAAGAGAGGAAATGCCAAAAACATGGGTGTGAAACGGTGCATCGGAGATGCAGACAGTCGATATCCTCCCCCCCCCCCCCCCCTCCCCTTGTTATCCTGGCGTGCATTTCAAATACGATATTTGACTCTCTAGATTTACTGGCTGGGCACAGTAACTGAAAAAAAAAAACAACCGGCAACTCTATCTGCAATGGAAAGACATGTGTGTTTTTTTCACTGATTTTGTTGTTGTTTCTTTTTTTTTTTTTTTTTTGTTTTTTTTGTTTTTGTGTTTTCGGAACAGTTCTGTTTCGCCACATCAGTCAGCTTGACAGTTCAATCGGAGAAGGCATGCCAAAACATGGGTGTGAAATGTGCGCCTGTGCTGCAGACTGTGTGTTACAAAGAATGCGACGTCACTTACTGTCGTCATCATCATTGATCGATTCAAATCTACGCGTCGTTCATTTTGTTTTACCACATGACGAATGTACCGATTGCGTAATGATCTTGACCTATAAACTTAGAAAAGGTAACTCTGTTTGCGATGGAAGTAGAGGCGTTATCTCTCCCTGAATGTTTTTTTTTTTCCTCCCCAAGAACAGGTCTATTTGCTATTATGTTCAGGGGCAGGCGTCAATTCGTTTAGCGGACTGGTATGGGCATCCCCCCCCCCCCCCCCCCCCCCCCCCCCCCCTCATTTTTTTTAACCAGTTACACACAATTTGAGTTGATGTTCACCGAGAATCTAGAATCAAAGTCGCTGCGGTGTCCATCAAACCGTTTGCGCCATTTGTTTTCCTGGTGTCCTGATGGTGACTGGAGAGCATCAGAACATCCACGGATATGAGATGGTACAAAATCAATCTCAAGAGTCAAATTCCATTATTGTTTGCCTCAGTGATCAACTGAAGAATCTCAGGGCCAGACGTCAAAGATTTCCATTCAGACAGAGAACGTAATCTCAGAGCAGTTAGCATCGCTGCTTCTTTATCTAATTCTTTACAGTGATTTCGGGCGATCTGTGCAAAACTGACTTACCGTATTCTGCTTCTGTCACTGTGACTGTCAACTCAAGGTTGTCGGCTTGTTCTGCTTCTTTTTGGCATCAAAAGTTCACGTTTCTGATTCACTGACGGGGGTTGGAATAGCTCAGTTGGTAGAGCGCCGGACTCGTGATCTGGGGTTTGCGGGTTCGAATTTCGGTACAGGGGGATTTTTCCGTCGGAGTTAACATTAGTTCTGACTCCATTCTCATACAGTCCTTCGAATGAGACTGTAAACCGAGGTTCTGTGTGTGAACGCACGCACAACATCTTGCACACACGTTAAATCCCATCACCAACCTTCGGAAGAGAAGGCCAGTTTGGCCGTTGGTATGGATGACACGTTACACATAGCATGCACCTTCCCCGAAGTTGGAGTATGGCTGCGTTAATGGCGGGGAAAAAAAAAAACGGTCATACACACAAACCTCCACTGCCTGTCTAAACAGGCGGTGTCCGCAGGAGTATCAGCCTGCGTACACAGAAAGAAAGAAAAGAAAGAAAATGATTCACTGGCTCCTCCTGCCTGACAAAAAGAGGACTGGTCAGAAAACTGTTTTTGGTGCCTGCCATTGAAGCGCATGCCCCCAGCTGATTCAGGAACTGAGGCCCCTAAGCTGTCAAGTTCTTTTGCTTCCTTCAGAGTGGCAGATAAATTGTCCCCAAACCGTTTTTTTCACTGACTAGAACACGGTCACTGCAGATGCCAGCGGCAATTTGCTTCAAATATGGCTTAATTGCTGACTGGCGTTTGATCGACAGATCCCGGAAGGCAGCTGTGACTGTTGAGCTGGAGGTCACTGTAGAGGTCCTGACTTTCTGTGCAGTGAGCCTCTCTGATGGCCAGCATAGCATGGCTTGTGTAACAGTACAACCGGACGCGTTGTGTGTGTGTGTGTGTGCGCGCGCGCGCGCGCGCGCGCGTGTGTGTGTGTGTGTGTGTGTGTGTGTGTGTGTGTGTGTGTGTGTGTGTGTGTGTGTGTGTGTCCGTGCGTGCGTGCGTGCGTGCGTGTGTGTGTGTGTGTGTGTGTGTGTGTGTGTGTGTGTGTGTGTGTGTGTGATCTTAGATCCCCTATCCTAGCTCGAGCTACCATCAAATTTCTCCACTGACGGTTGGTTTACAAAGTTTTTTTTTTTTTCGCAACTGGCTGGTCGCACATGTTTTGCAATTAAGTTTCAAAACTCCTTGTTGAAAGTTTTTTTTTTTTTTTTTTTTTTTTTTTTTTTTTTTTTTCAAAAAACGTATGTTGCCGAGTTTTGCTCTTGATAGCGAGGCTTTCTGTCCTGTGTCATCAAGCGCGTTCTCAGCTTCTGTCATCAACTCACCCTTGACGTCGCAATTTACAGAGATCACATGATGAACGTCGCTCTTTCACATCATGGAGGCTGGAATCCGGGTTCAAGGTATTTTTGCTGAAATGGCGCGTTTCCTTATTTTCGTAATTTCGTTTTTTTTGTTTGTTTGTTGTTTTTATAGCTCTCTCGTTCACCTTAGTTTTAGTTGTAGGCCCATCTTTAATGAGTGTGCAGACTTGAGAAGTAAAATTGAATATAAAATGAGGCAGGGAACAGTAAACAACAAACAAGTAGGGTAACTCTTGCTCCCATAAGGAAACCTAACCCAGAGTTACTTTTATTCCAGACCGGCACAGCCTTTTAAACTTGAATAAAGTCAGACAAATACAAAGACAAACAATCTAATGACTTGGCAAAGATTTGAACTTGAGGGGGGGGGGGGGGGGGGGGGGGGGGGGTTGAAGATGAAGAAAAAGGGAACACAGGATTAAGAAAGTATATTACAAATATGAAAACTCTTCACTAGCTGCATGAGGGAACCATCGTAATCCCTCGCCGGAAGTCAGTTCAGATATCATACGTTCTAATTCTGTATTCAGACCCTTAACACCACTGCTTCCAGTTTGCTTCCATGTTGATGAACATGGCAGATTGTGATTGTCTGCCATTAAACACTTGGAGATCTTTCGTAAACATCACTTCTTTTTCAGACAGAGATATCTATCTGGAGCCAAAACAGAAAAAAAAAATGGCAAACATCTTCAGCTTCAAGCGTATATGTGTGTAAAAACTGAGTGACTGACAGATCGGGGAACAAAAAAACTCAGCAGTGTCAGCATCCTTCAACTGGGTTCGCCTATTCAGGCTTACCCAGCCGGAAAAACTCTGATATTTCATTGTTGAAAATGGAGCTTAAGAATTTACAAAAGAAAAAGCTCAAAATTGGATAAAATACACTCGTGTTTCCTCATTCTAAGCTTGAAACTGATACAAAATTATCAACACAAAATAAGTACTCAACACACAGAGTCTGAATTTATTCTACTAGTCTTTCTTCTTCTTCTTCTTCTTCTTCTTTCTTCTTCTTCTTCTTCTTCTTTCGCATACGTAGGCTGATACTCCTGCGGACACTCCCTATATGGACAGACAAGTATTAATCCCATCTACCCAACAAAGGGAGTGGCAGTGTTGTGTGTGTGACCGTTTTTTTTTTTACCCCGCCAGTAAGGCAGCCATACTTCATCTTCGCGGAAACTAGTCTTTAAAACAGTGAAGGAAGAGCTGTTTCCCTGTACTCATGGCCAGTTCATCATCGCGGTCAACAGGTGCCAGCTGACTCATTTCCTTCTCGTTTTTTTTTTTTTTTTTTTTTTTTTTTTTTTTTGCAGCTGCATTTCGCGTGATTGCACTGAATGAGAAATAGATAGAAAAAAATAATCGCACATCAATCAAACGCGGCTTGATGCTGTGACCTTCATAAAGAGAAAGGGCGACCCGTGTGTAAAGCGCATTAGGGATAGATGTGTGATTACAAAGGAAGAAAAAGAAAGGAAAAAGAAAAAGAAGAAAAGTCTCTCTCTCTCTCTCTCTCTCTCTCTCTCTCTCTCTTTGTCAGTCAGTCTCTCTCTCTCTCTCTCTCTCTCTCTCTCTCTCTCTCTCTCTCTCTCTCTCTCTCTCTCTCTCTCTCTCTCTCTCTCTCTCAAGGTTACGGGCTACGGTGGTCTCCATCGGCTGCTAATGAAGGATTCCATTGTTGTAATATAGTTCCCTGACAGTTCATTATCATTTTGCTTATCCCCCACCCCTCCCATCTTCCCCATTTTTTTTTTTTTTTTCCCTTTCGAATCTTTGCTAAATTATTGTTGATATAATAATAATAATGGGGGAATTGTAGGTCTGCACTTGTTCTCTCTCACTACTGAATTGTTTAACACACACACTACACCCACAAATACTCTCTCTCTCTCTCTCTCTCTCTCTCTCTCTCTCTCTCTCTCTCTCTCTCTCTCTCTATATATATATATATATATATATATATATATATATATATATATACTCAAAACTGCCGCTACAATTTGTTTTCCAAATTCAACGCGAAATTGCCCACGGAGAGACATTTCGTGTGCTCTTAGTTACGCTTGCTTCGAGTCCCGGAGACAATTCTGTTTAAAACAGCAATCAGCTTAGAAAATCATCTGAAACACGCTCTCGTCGCGTGACAGTTGACTTTGCTGGTCCCAAACATTCTGGCTTCATGTGATGATTTAAATCTTCTGGGTTTCAATATGTAATGTGTTTGCAACGGTTTGTTTCTGTGTCATAGTTCTCTGTCTGTCTGTCAGTACATTGCAATGCACTGAAGGTGACTGAATATGGACGCACGGTATGAACACCACCTACTTTCACCCTTCCCCTCGGTCTCTACAGTTACGATTACACCCTCTGTGTGTGTGTTCGGTTACGACCCAAAGCTAATCTGACTGTAAATTGGCGCACGCGCGCGCGCGCGTATGTCTGTACGCACGCCTGCGAACATGTATCTTCCTCTCTCTTTCTGTCTCTCTGATCAGTTTAGTAGTGTGGGAAAATAAGTTCAGGCTTATAATTCTTTCGTCATTACATGCTGATGCATTTGTACCATACCGCTCAAGTT
>JADBJO010006034.1:30000-32500 GCA_016801955.1 Conus betulinus
ACATTGTGCCATAATTGATAATGTGGTTTATATAGGCAATGTGTTACAGTCGGCCATCCTGGATTCTCACGTCAGTTCGTTTTTCCTCTCTCTCCCCCTCCCTCCCTCCCTCCCTCCCTCCCTCTCTCTCTCTCTCTCTGTCTGTCTGTCTGTCTGTCTGTCTGTCTCTGCCTTGCTGGTTGGTTCCGATGCAGTGACGTCATTATTCACCAATCCGCGCCTGTTCAAGGAAGGAGGAAAAAACTACAGGCGGAACATTCGCTGTTTTCTTTTACCGTCATATATGGCATGCAAATCGACAGGGAAGTAATCCGTTCCAGTGTGACGTGGACATTGATAGTTTATCTGCTCCAGTGGAGGGTGCGGGTCTCTTCATGCAGGGGATTTTGAATGGGTGACACATCGAGAAACTGTCTGTCGGGCTGTCTGTCTATCTGTTAGTCTGCCTGTTTGACTGTCTGTCTGTCGGTCGGTCTGTCTGTCTGTCTCCGTCTTTGTCTCTGTCTCTGTCTCTCTCTCTCCCCTCTCTCTCTCTCTCTCTCTCTCTCTCTCTCTCTCTCTCTCTCTCTCTCTCGCGCTCGCTCTGTCTCTCTCTCCCTGTGCACGCGTATATATATATATATATATATATGTGTTGTGTGTGTGTGTGTGTGTGTGTGTGTGTGTATGTGTGTGTGTGTGTGTGTGTGTGTGTGTGTGTGTGTGTGTGTGTGTGTGTGTGTGTGTGTGTGTGTGGTGTGTGTGTGTGTGTGTGTGTGTGTGTGTGTGTGTGTGTGTGTGTGTGTGTGTGTGTGTGTGTGTGTGCGTGTGTGCATGCGGGTGCGTGCGGTTGCATGCTTGCGTGCATGCATGCGGGTGCGTACGGTTGCGTGCGTGCATGCATGCGTGCGCGTTGCGCGTGCGCGCGCGTTTGTAAGGCCTTTAACACATCTTTTATCGACGAAATACCAAAACACACACAACAGCATTTCATACGCAAGATCTAACATCCCATGCAAAAGGCACACAACCCTCAACATTGGCCCACCAAGGATGGGGGGTACACCACGAAAACGACAAACAGCCCCCACTCAGCGCAGGAGACAGACCAGAACATGGTTCAGTGGTCCAGGTGACGGGTTTGGTGCGGCACAGGAGTTAGGTAGGAGTCATTGTCACACGACCACCAGGTGTCTTCATCCCTCAGACAATCTTCTCACCGCCGACCAAAGCGGATTTAGGGGGGGTAGGGGGGGGGGGGGGGGGGGGGGGGCATCAAGGGCAGACAGAAGTTTGACGAAATCAATAGCATCCTAACATGTTTTATCTGTTGTCTTCGTCCATCGATGACTCACGTTGGTTGGTTGGTCACTGTAGCAGAGACAGGGTTGTATACGGGTTACACACGCACGCACGCACGCACACACACACACACACACACACACACACACACACACACACACACACACACACACACACACACACACACACACACACACACACACACACACACACACACACACGCACGCACGCACGCACACGCGTACACATCCACATCCACACACGCATGCGCCGCATTAACGCCACACACACACACACACACACACACACACACACACACACACACGCACGCACACACACACACACACACACACACACACACACACACACACACACACACACACACACGTACACAAACACACACATACACACAAGCACACACACACACGCGCGCGCACACACACACGCACACACACACACACACACACACACACACACACACACACACACACACACACACGCGCGCGCGCGCGCGCGCGCGCGCGCGCGCACATGCGTGCAAATACACACACACATACACACACGCACGCACGCACGCACACACATACACACAAAGAGAGAGAGAAAGACAGAGAGACAGAGAGACAGAGACAGATATATCGGAAGAGACAAGACAAGACAAAAGTGTCTACGAGAATAATACATAAGTACTGATGTGTTTTTTTTTTTTTTTTACATCCAGAGAGAGAGAGAGAGAGAGAGAGAGAGAGAGAGAGAGAGAGAGAGAGAGAGAGAGAGAGAGAGAGAGAGAGAGATAAATTGAGGGTGTTTGTTCATTGTTTCCTTGTTCATTTCAGATGTTTTCGTTCCAAAATCACCACAGACAAAATTAATGCCTTTGAACCCATGAAAGAGTGCAAGTGTGCAGAGTGAGTCAATTATATCTACTCTTCTTTTTTTTTTCTTCACCTTGGCTTAGGGCTGTGTCAGGCCAATTGACATAGGCTAGAACACCAATGCTACATCAAAATGTTGTTATGCTCTGTATAGTTATGCGGGGGATTGTCTTCAGGCGTGACAAGCTCCTAGCATAACATTATCGGTCTCCAAAATCCCCCGAAGTCGGTGTGTGGCTGCCCACGCGGCGGGGTAATCAAAAACCGTCACACACGTATGTTCTCATCCCCAGCTGATGCATTTGTACCATAGTGTTCAAGTACTTTGGCTGTTCGGATGATCC
>JADBJO010006034.1:50000-52500 GCA_016801955.1 Conus betulinus
TTGAAACAACAACAACAACAAACAACAACAACGACAACAACAATACTATCATCATCACAGGGACCCCCAACACACAGTACAGCGCTCCAGTCGAAGAAGGAGCCGAGTTCAACAACTAAGCGCCTCATCCATTCAGCATCTCACCCGTAACGCCCCCCGGGGTAGTACTAAAACTGCCTGCTGTTTGGCCAGGCCTCAAACACGCCTGGGGGGGCAGCTCTGACAGGGGAAAACAACGCTGACTAGTGGTGACACTCCCAGAAACCCTCAGTGGCGGGACAATAAAAGCGCCATCTTTGTGACAAAAACCCCGACGGCTCTTCCCCCCCCCCCCCCCCCCCCCCCCCTTCTTCTCCACCCGTTCCCAGCACACCTCTTCCCCCCCCCCCCCCCCTTCCTCCCTCCCCATCTACCCGCTTTTTCCTACTTCCTACTCGTGGTAATGGCTGGTGGTGGCGCTCTGGGAAATGAGGACAGACTCGGCGTGTCATGAATCGCCGGTTGAAGGAGGCGGCGCGGGTGGATTGTCAAAGAACCGGGGGAAATCTTAAGAAGTCTCCCAGCCCTGGGCATCTCCTTCCGCCCCCCCCCCCCCCCCCCCCCCCCCCCCCCCCCCCTCTCTCCCCCCCTCCCCCCCCCCCCCCCCCCCCCCCCCCCCTCCTTTCCGTTAACACAGAGCACTCACTGTCCGATGTGGTCACACGCCACAGTTAGGAGTTTGCTCTAAAAACACTGTATAATCCATGTCACCGTTTTGAGGCCTGCCGTTTGAACCAGCATTTAACATTAGGCTGATAATTGATCAATAGAACCCTTTGCGTTTCTGCTGGGCTATAAGCAACATTACCTTACATAATCTGATCAGAAGAGCAAATCCCCACTAATTATTTCTTTTCTTCCTCTCTTTTCTTTTTTCTTTTTTTTTTTGGGAGGGGGGGGGGGGGGGGGGGGGGGATTTCCACTGATGAAATCACAATCTTCAAAGACAAGACCTCCCCCTTAGTGGACATCACATTTCAGCTCTTTTGCACTCACACCGTGACCCTATTATTTTTTTGCTGCCGGCTGGAACCCCCCCCCCCCCCCCCCCCCTAATTCCATTCCTTCGATTTTATTCTGTCTCCTTAGAACCACCCGGCTCGTACCTTGATGGCCATATGAAAAAAAAAAAAAATGAGGAGAATCAACTTTCAGACACAATAAAAAAGAAATTCTCAAAACAATTTAACTGCGCCAGTCTATAAATACTCGAGTCCTTAAGCTATGTCTCGGCGCGTGAATTTTGGGTGGTGCGCAACCTGTCTGCGGGGGAGAGGAAGGGAGAAGGGGGGGGGGGGGGGGGGGGGGGGGGGGGCGGAAAGGGGGGGAGGCGGGCCTGCTGTTACTGTCCATTAGCTCAGATCCTTGGCCATTTATAGGGGGGGGGGGGGGGGGGGGGGGCGGGATTTGAAAATGTGGGGCGAAATTGGAAAGAGGCAGGAGCGTGGTGGTGGGGTGGTGGTTGTAGCTTTGACATGAGAAGAACAGAAGGGTGACGGTGAGTTGTCTGGGGGTTTCGCCGTGGGAAAGGAACAAGACGAACGCAGTCAAAGGAAAGAAGGTTTCCCCGAAGATGGAGTATGGCTGCCTTAATGGCGAGATAAAAAAAAGATAACGGTCACGCACACAGAACTTCATTCCCTTTGTTGGGTAGATGGGATTAATACTTGCCTGTCTATATAGGGAGTGTCCGCAGGGAGTATCAGCCTGCGTACGCAGAAGAGAAAAAAAAGAAAAAAAAGAAGGAAAGAAGGGTAATGATATGTTATCGGAAAGTTTCGAAATCAGAGGAAAGAAAGGTAATCTGATGGTTTTGAAATCAGAGGAAACAGTTTTTTTTTAAATGCATGATTAAGGCTTTTTTTTTCTCAGAGCGGAAAAGGGTTATAACATGTTATTTGTGGTTTTGGAAATCAGAGGAAACAAGGGTAATGATATGCTTATCTGGTGGTTTGGAAATCAGAGGAAAACAAGGGTAATGATATGTTTATATGATAGTTTGGAAACCAGAGGAAACAAGGGTAATGATATGTTTATTTGGTAGTTTGGGAATCAGAGGAAACAAGGGTATGATGATGTTTTTATGATAGTTTGGAAACAAGGGTAATGGGTATGTTTATCTGGTGGCTTTGGAAATAAGAGGAAGCAAGGGTAATGACATGTTTTAAATCAGAGGAAATAAGGGGAAATAAGGGTAATGATATGTTGTCTGGTGGTTTGGAAATGCGAGGAGACAAGAGTAATGAGATGTTATTTGGTGGTCTGGAAATGAGAGGAAAGAAGGTAATGATATTAGTGGTTTGGAAATGAGAGGAAACTAGAGTAATGATACATTATATAGCGGTTTGGAAATTAGGGAAACAAAGTTATAATATGTAATCTGGTAGTTTGGAAACCAGAGGAAATACGGCTAAAGATGCGTAATCTGGTGGTTGGAAAATCAGAGGGGAAAAAGGGTAAT
>JADBJO010006034.1:55000-62500 GCA_016801955.1 Conus betulinus
AAAAAAAAAAAAAAACGAGCTGAGAATGGTGTACGAGTTCTTTTACGTGATCATACCTGATATTTTACATGTTTATCTTGGATCCCTTCGAGATGGGAACAGGAGATGCGCTCTCTCTGCTTTAGTGCATTGTGGCGATGTTTAGGGGAGGGGTATATACACGTGTTGTGTGTGTGGTGTGTGTGTGTGTGCGCGTGCGTGCGTGCGAGCGTGCGTGCGTGCGTGTGTGTATGTGTGCTTGCGTGCGTGTGTGTGTGTGTGTGTGTGTGTGTGTGTGTGTGTGCGTGCGTGGTGTGTGTGTGTGTGTGTGTGTGTGAGATACGTGACATGCACATAAATCAAAGCGGGAAAAAGGTGATCAAGGTCGTTTACGATCTGTGAAGAAAGAAGCCCAGCTGTTGGCTCACCGCTTCTTGTAACAATACGTCAAAAATTCGTGATGTCATCGCACAGTTTATCCGTCATTTTACGTCGAGCAGCAGAAGGCGGTCGATCCATCGGTGTTGAAGTGCTATTCAGCTCCAGTTCAGAAACCACTGTAGTTTTTTTTTTTTTTTTTTTTTTCCGTCTCAGGATCAACCTTTGGTGCAGCTGTGGTGTGCAAAATGTTACCTTGGTACAAAGCGCCACGCGGTGACACTTCATACCTAACCTAAGTTGCAGTGCAAAATGTCACCTTGGTACAAAATGCCAGACGGTGACATTCTATGCCTACGTTGCCCGTACAAAATGTCACCCGGTGACATCCTATACCTACATTGCAGTACAAAATGTCACCTGGAACAAAGTGTCACCCGGTGACATTTCATGTCTACGTTGCAGTACAAAATGTCACCTCGGTACAACAAATGCCACGCGGTGACATTTTACACCTAAGTTGCAGTACAAAATGTCACCGGGTACAAAATATCACATGGTGACATTCGGCACCTAAGTTTGCCAGTACAAAATTTCACCTGGTACAAGGTATCACCCGATGGCATTCTATACCTACAAGAACAACAAATGTCATCTGGTACAAAATGTCACAGTGACATTCTATCCCAAAGTTGCGGTTCAAAATGACACCTTTGTACAAAATGCCCCGGTCACCATTTATACCAACGAAGCAGTACAAAATGTCACCTGGTACAAAATGTCACCCGAAGACATTCTGTACCTAACTTGCAGTACAAAATGTCACCTTGGTACAAAATGTCACCCGATAACATTCTGTACCTAACTTGCAGTACGAAATGTCACCATGGTACAAAATGTCACCCGATAACATTCTATATCTCACTTGCAGTACAAAATTCTCACCTTGGCAGTACAAAGTGTCACCGAGGACATTCGAGGACCCACGTTGAGGTACAAAATAATGTCAGCCCGGTTCAGACCGTCTCTTGAAGTGACAATCTGTGCTTCCGTTGCGGAGCAGGTTTCCTTGGTACCTGAGTGACATGTTACACCGGCAGGTCACATATTAATTTATGTCCTCTGCGGAACAAAGCTGTCACCGTTAGTTGAATGTATCATGGAGTCGAGTCTAATCTGCCACTTTTTTTTTTTTTTAATGATACTGCCGTATGAGCTAGAGTAGGGAGGTAATGGCAATCCCCCACTTTGCTGTTTATTGCCGATAACAGTAGTTCTAGTTCGGACGACACGTGGCGTTCTGATGGTAGTAGTGATGATGGTGGTGGCATAAGAGGACAAGCCTAGCCTTTCACATACCTGACTGTTCGTTGTTTTCTACCTATGTTGATGGTACGACAGTCTTCTCCACGGACGACGACGACGACGACGACGCGGACCGTGAGAAGTATCATGATAACGATCATAGTGGATAACGTACAACATTTTGATCTCTAAATTATCTGAAGTGCTTTCAAACATCTTCGCGCGCGCGTGCACACACGCACGCACGCACGCACGCACACACACATACACACACCACAACACACACGCACACACACACGTGTACGAAGAGGAGAGAGAGAGAGAGAGAGAGAGAGAGAGAGGAGAGAGAGAGAGAGAGAGAGAGAGAGAGAGAAAAGAGAGACAGACAGACAGACAGGCATCAGGCAGGCAGGCAGGCATGCAGACAAACAGACAGACAGAGACAAAGAGAGAGAGAGAGAGAGAGAGAGAGAGAGAGAGAGAGAGAGAGAGAGAGGCCGAGCAGCAGCACAAACAAAGAAGCATCACAAAGGTTTCTTTGTCCTCACTATTATGTACAGCTTTGGTTTTTTTCCCTTCACTCGACCGAGTGGTCCATCTCCTTACACAAGATATCCAATAGTGGCGGGCTTTTGCGAATCGAGTCTAAAATGGCTTCACTTCAGATGTATTTAAAACATTGGGTTTTACGCGCGGAAGATACGTTTGCGTACGTCATACGGCGTTGAACATCGTCGCCAACGTTACAACAACAATGAAAGTTGTGATTCGCAGTAGATGTACCATTGTACAGCATGAGGAAACTTCATCGGGTGTACAGATAACAGAAAATTACTATACTACCCAGCGAAACAAAGTTTCTCTTTCGTTTGGGGGCATAGTTGGTTTTTTTTTTTTTTTTTTTTTTTTTTTAAAGCTTGCTTCTGTTTCCGCTTACACTCACTTTTTTGGCGGGTCTCAGATCTGGGTACAGTGGTTACTTAAATTGCTGTTCGAAGTATGGTTTTTAAAATAACAAAACTACATTGGGCAACCCACATGTTAGTCTTCACATCTAGACGCCGTTTTTTGACGTCACGCAACACAACAAATCTCGTGCATGCTGCGTGAGATCACAAGCCGGGTCAACCTGACAGGCAGACCCCCTGCACCCAAAAATCCCTCACCAGACAGTCCTGCCGGGGCTTTGTCCTCTGTGGCGCCGCGCCCCAGCCACAGGTAAAAGCTCTCAAAGGTCACTGCCCCAACGGACACTGGGGCGAAGGGACTGGAACTAATCTTCAGAGAGGGCTTGGCTTTTAGCTTACAGTGCTGCTGGTCGGTCGTCATACCCCCCCCCCCCCCCTCCCTACTTCCTCACCCCTTACCCTGGAGGTAAGGTTTGTGCTGGGTGGAGAAGAATGGTGGGGGGTGGGGCTGGGATGGGATGGGGGAGGTTTGTGACTGATTTTTTTTTTGGTCAGAAGTTTACTTTATGTGCTTTGAAACAAGAGAGATCTACAAACGATCGGTTGAAGCTCTTGGGAGCAGGATCCACCGTTTTCGAACCCACAGTTTTGAACCGAACGGGGGGCTGGAATAGCTCAGTTGGTAGAGCGCGGACTCGTAATCGAAAGAGCTGCAGGTTCGAATCTCCGCCGGGCCGTTTCGGTACAGGGGGATTTTTTTCCCTCGGAGTTAACATTAGTTCTGATTCCATTTCCCATACAGTCCTTCGAATGAGACTATAAACTGAGTTCCGAGTGTGAACGCAAGCCTAACATCTTGCACACACGTCAAATCCCATCATCAGCAACTTTCAGAAGAGAGGCCAGTTTAGCCTTTGGTGTGGATGACACGTTACACATAGCATGCACCTTTCCCGAAGATGGAGTGTGGCTGCCTTAATGGCGGGTTTAAAAAACGGTCATACACACAAAACTCCACTCCCTATGTTGGGTAGATGAGTTTAATACTTGCCTGTCCGTGTAGGGGGTGTCCGCCGGAGTATCAGCCTGCGTACGCAGAAGAAGTAGAAGAGTAGAAGAAGAAGGAGAAAAAGAAGGAGAGAAGAAGAAGAAGAAGAAGGAGAAGAAGAAGAAGGAGAAGAAGAAGAAAGGAGAAGAAGAAGAAGAAGAAGAAGGAGAAGGAGAAGAAGAAGAAGAAGAAGAAGAAGAAGCGAACGAATGGGGTAGTGTTCAGACTTTGATCCTAGTTCATGGTCTGTTTACGTTATGAACAAATGGGAATTATCTCCACGCCTCTGAACGCCAAATGGAACTTCAAGTTGCCGATCAACAAAGTATTATATACAGTGTTGAAATTCACTTGAAATCGGAGAAAGTGCGCAGCTGCTGATAACGTTTTAACCTAGTATGTTGCGTCTTCCCGAGTGTGACTTCGTAGCATATTCTTCGGACAAGTCAACAAATAAAACAAACAAAGGCTATGCTTTGCAATGGTTCTGTGCGAGTTTTTGGCGTTAGTGTTTAGTCTGACTTTCTTCTGTGCTGCCAATTTTTTTTTTTTTATGGCTCCTGAATGGATCGAATCCTTTCCTTAGTTACCAAACTGCATTGCAGTCAGCCTACCAACACAGAACTTACAACTTTTTTTTTTTTTCAAACAGAAGCGAAAGTGGGAGGTGACAAAAAGATGAAAATACCTGTTTTATGTGTGAACGCTGCAAGGAAAATACGAACATTTATAAACCTTGGTCTCACCAAAATCAAGCCCAGTCTCCTATTATCCACCAACCTCCTCCCCCCCCCCCCCCCCCCCCCCAGGTAAATTCTGACTATGCAAAAATGAAGCAAATCTGCCAACTCAGCACCAAAAGATGAACATCATAGGGTACTCCTATTTAATAGATAAAGTCATCATAGGATAAGGCACGTACTATATTGTCAGCTCATGCATGACATCAGATCACGCGCGTTGCTACAAGTCACGTCTGCACCAGCTGCGTAAAACGTATGAACGTACATGAGTCCTGAACAAAGTGTTACATGATGAATCATCTGTGTATTATATTCGTGAACAAAGTGTTAGAGCCACAGTCTAGGCAAATGAATCATCTGTGTTTATTCCACGTCATATTTGAACAAAGCTGGTATATATCACATATTACGGGTAAAATACTCCCTTTTTTCCACTAACTGTAAGTCAAATAATGTAATTTACAATACAAAAAATTCATATTTTAGCTTCACCCAAAGCGTAGAAATAAAAAAAAAAACAGTAGGAGACTCTAATTTGTCTGACAGTTGGCAGGCTTCATGTGAATCTGTAGGGAAGACTGACAAGAACACAGCAGGCTGAAGTCAGTGCCAAAGACTGGCAAGAGCATAGCAGGCTGAAATCAGTGCCCAAAGACTGGCAAGAACATAGCAGGCTGAAGTCAGTGCCAAAGACTTGGCAAGAACATAGCAGGCTGAAGTCAGTGCCAAAGACTGGCAAGAACATAGCAGGCTGAAGTTGTGCCAAAGACTGGCAAGACTACACAGCAGGCTGAAGTCAGTGTCAAAGACTGGCAAGACTACAGCAGGCTGAAGTCAGTGCCAAAGACTGGCAAGACTACAGCAGGCTGAAGTCAGTGTCAAAGACTGGCAAGACTACAGCAGGCTGAAGTCAGTGTCAAAGACTGGCAAGAACTTAGCAGGCTGAAGTCAGTGCCGTAGTAGCTGGTCAGCAGAGGTCCTCTCACGGTCAGACTTCTCCCTCGGCAGGTCAAAGCGCACCTGCTTGACCATCCTTCATCTTAGAACGACCTGCAGGCAGCAAACAAAGTGCTCCAGACTTGCCGTTGTGTCAGCTGGGAACGAATGTGCCCCAAGAGCACGGAAGTGTCCTGGAAGCATGGGTAACTTGTGAAGGTGTTGCTGACGACCCCCCCCCCCCCCCCCCCCCCAATCCCCCCCCCCTCCCCACCTTGCTACAGGTATCACAGGAACTTAGAATCACATCCTGATAGGGCATGAGAACTCAGCACTGCCTCTCCCCCCCCCCCCCCCCCCACCCCTTTTCACTACTAATAACGACTACAGGTATTACTAACTTACTGTGGATGCTTCTTGACGCTGTGGTTTTTTTTTTTTTTTCTTTTTCCTTTTTTTTTTTAAAATTCTTTTTTTTCTTCTTCTCAAGAGTGATAAAATTGTAATACCCCCAGGTTCCGGGACAAAATCAGGGAAGGATAACGCCTCTCTTTTTCATTGCAAAGAGAGTTTTTTTTCTTCTTACCTTTTGAGGCACACAGACAAATGCGAAGAGTCGGATGTTTGACTTAATTAAAGCGTACATCAGGATAACGATCAGGATATCGATTGTCCGCATTCCAGGCGCACCGTTTCACACCTGTTTTGGCACTTGCTCCCTCTCCCTCCCTCCCTCTCTCTCTCTCTCTCTCTCTCTCTCTCTCTCTCTCTCTCTCTCTCTCTCTCTCTCCCTGTGTGTCAAATTTTCTGGAGCCTAGATATTATCGAGAACCTTTTTTGTTATACTAAGTTTATTGGTGGCGTGCACTAAACCTGATGCTATATGCATTTTTCGTTGCTTTTGTATAAGGCTTTTAAAAACAATCGAGAAATGGCTACTTCACTGTGTTGATGATATGATTGCCATAGTCGTTGATAATGTGATTGTTTTGAATTGGTACGATGAAGCTTTATGTATTGTACGTTTACCCCTTCATGAGGGGCTGAGGCCTATATAAATAAACCATCATTCATTCATTCATTCATTCATTCATGTCTGTTCTCTCTCCTCTCTCTCTCTCTCTCTCTCTCTCTCTCTCTCTCTCTCTCTCTCTCTCTCTCTCTCATTGAACTGTGACACCGACTGACGGAGCAAACTTGTTTCGGTCGTGCGCCACAGCGACATCTGTCCCATGAAAACGGCGGGGTCACTCTCGCTGAACGGGAGCGCTGACACAGATTGTTAACATGCTCGTGTGCAAGCTGACACTTGATCAAAAAAAAAAAAAAAAAAAAAAAAAAAAAAAAAAAAAAAAAAAAAAGAAAAAGAAAAAATTAAAGGACGTAAAAGCCACACGACATTGAAACAACCACACGACAAAAAAAACCCCAAAAAAAAAAGAAGAGAGAGAGAGAGAGAGAGAGAGAGAGAGAGGAGAGAGAGAGAGAGAGAGAGAGAGAGAGAGGAGAAGAGAGGTCAAGTTCGCGACAAAATGTCGTTAATAAAAGACGTCCGTAACGACTCTATCATTTGACCCAATGAACAGATTTTGGAAATGCAAAAAAAAAAAAAAAAAAAAAAAAAAAAATGCATGCATTGGCTGAGGAAGCAATCGGAGACGGGATCTGCCGGTACTGAAACGGGGTGGATATCTATCTACCCGTGCAGGTGATCTGGTCGGTACGTATTCCAGACAGCCAACAGCAGGTGCTTCCAGTCCGAGCTTGCTTTGCTACAAGCTTTTTGTTCCCAGTGAGAAAGACCCATTTTCTTGCCGTCGGTATTGGCTAGGACTGCTGTCATCGCCGACACAAAACGTCGTCCACTCTGGGCCACGATCATGAGCGAGTTGAATGGGCCATTCGGCTGGGATAAGGGGCTAACGGCTCATGGTCGTCTCTCACTGCGTCCATGAATGAATGAATCCCCCTCACCCCCACAATCTACCGCAGTCCTTTCGTCTGTCTCTGTCTCTGCCTGTTTGTCTGTCTGTCTGTCTCTCTCACGGACGCACGCATACACACACACACATACACACGCACATACTCACGCATGCACGCAGACACATACACACGCGCGCGCGCGCGCGCATACACACACATGCATGCACATACTCACGCACGCACACACACACACACACACACACACACACACACACACACA
>JADBJO010006034.1:77500-80000 GCA_016801955.1 Conus betulinus
GCCACGCTGTACGGTGGGAAGCAAAGAGCACGCTATAAACAGACTAGTCACGTACAGACAGACAGACAGACATCAACGCTATAAACCTTGCGAGTCAGAGAACGCATCGGCTGGCTGTCCACAGCAGCGACTGTTAAGGTGTCAAGTGTCTGCTAATGTGTTTCTCGCATCCTTGTCAATTTGATTTCTTTTACCATTCCTCCTTCGCCGAGCACGGTGACTTTAGATGTCGTGATTGATTAGGTACCGTTACCTCCCAGAGAGAGAGAGAGAGAGAGAGAGAGAGAGAGAGAGAGAGAGAGAGAGAGAGAGAGCGAGAGAGAGAGAGAGAGAGAGAGAGAGAGAGATTTTGTGACAGAGCAAAGGGAATCTGATTTTTTTGTTTGGTGTTGTGACCTACACACACACACACACACACACACACACACACACACACACACACACACACACGTGCGCGTGCACACACACACACACACACACACACACACCACACACACACACACACACACACACACACACACACACACACACACACACGTGCGCGTGCACACACATACACCCGCGCGCGCGCGCACACAACACGCGCACACACACACTCTCTCTCTCTCACACACACACACACTAGCACACACACACACACACACACACACACACACACACACACACACACACACACACACACCCTACTCACACCACACTTGCGCACACATACGCTCTCGCTCACCCCTCACCACCCCCCCCCCCCCCACACACCACACACACACAACTCTCTCACACACACACACACACACACGCGCGCGCGCGCGCGCCACACAACATTATGTCGACACCCATGTGGACGGCTAAACGCCCAAGACGTGTGAACTCGCTGGACCAGCCACACCCCAGTGGTCAAGTTCAGCCATTGCACAAGCCGCAGCTCAGAGAGAGAGAGAGAGAGAGAGAGAGAGAGAGAGAGAGCCAATGGTTTGACTTTGCCTGGCCTTTGTTTTGCCTCCGTGAAGCGTGGTGAAGGGAAAGAACTCGTTTCTACATCACCTCCCCACAAACATCTCCACCAGGGCACACACACACACACACACACACACACACACACACACCACGCACACACACACACACACACACACACACACACACACACCAGACGGCCGTAGAGCTTTCCTGAACGGGTGAGAATCGTGGTGGTGGTTCTGCTGACACTTGCTGACATTCCGGTGTTGTTTGTGTAGGGCACAGACACACCCCACTCCCCCTTTCCCTACCACCACCACCACCACCACCACCCCACCTGACAATAGAGGAGGGTGGAGAGCAAGAGTGGACAGGGATTCCTGAGAACTGTAAGGGGAAACATTCGTCAATCATGACTGAATGCTGACCCATGCAAATATTGGAGAAATAGAAATTGCTTGAATGGGGGTTTCATGAGTAAACACAAAGTTGCTCAGAAACCAAATAAAGTGAATTAGGGTTCATGGCTCAACAGGGGCCGGAATAGCGCAGTTGGTAGAGCGCCGGACTCGTGATCCCGGGGTTGTGGGTTCGAATTCGGTACAGGGGGATTTTTTCCCTCGTAGTTAACATTGGTTCTGACTCCATTCCCCCATACAGTCCTTCGAATGAGACTATAAACCGTGGTTCCGTGTGTGAAACGCACGCACAACATCTTGAACACACGTAAGGTCCCATCAGGAACTTTGGGAAGAGAAGGTTGGGAAGTTTGGCCGTTGGTATGGATGACACGTTACACATAGTATGCACCTTCCCCGAAGATGGAGTATGGCTGCCTTAATGGCGGGGTAAAAACGGTCATACACACAAAACTCCACTGCCTGTCTATACAGGCAGTGTCCGCAGGAGTATTAGCCTGCGTTCGCAGAAAGAAAAAAGAAAAGGACGCAACACAGATTACTTCAAATACTGAATGAAGTGAGTTAGGCTTTCAAGACTCAACATAATTCCGTTCAAATACTAAATGAGATGAGTTTGGGTTCGGTGACTAAACAGAGACTAGCTCAGATACTACATGAAGTGAGTTAGGATTTCTTGAATAAACACAGGTGAATGAAGGTGGGCTAGGTTTTTTATAACTAAACACAGATCCGTTCAATCACTAAATGAAGTGAGTTACAGTTTTCATCACTAAGCACAGATCCGTTCCGATACTATCTAAAGTGAGTTAGGGTTTATGACTAAACACAGATCCGTTCCGATACTAAATGAAGTGAGTTAGGGTTTATGACTAAACACAGATCCGTTCCGATACTAAATGAAGGTCATGATTAAACACGGATCCGTTCCGATACTATATGAAGTGAATAAAGGTTTCACACTACTAAACACGGATTAGTTCAGATAGGGTTTCAAGACCACACACAGAACCGTTCAGATATTATATGGAGCAAGGGTTTCGTGGCTAAGTACTGATGCATGCAAATAGTGAATGACTGAATACTGACCAATGCAAATGCTGAATCAAGCGAAGTGAGGTTTCATGACC
>JADBJO010006034.1:87500-92500 GCA_016801955.1 Conus betulinus
TCGTTGCCATCGGCTATGTAGATATCACCAGTCCAATCGTTGATCTATGACAACACACACACACACACACACACGCACGCACGAACGCGCACGCATGCGTGCGCGCACAACACACACACACACACACACACACACACACACACACGAACGCACACAGGCGCGCACACACACACACACACACACACACACACACACACACACACACACACAGAGAGACACGAGAATATACGAGAGAGAGAGAGAGAGAGAGAGAGAGAGAGAGAGAGAGAGAGAGAGAGAGAGAGAGAGAGAGAGGATGGGCGAGAAAGATTCGGACACTTACAGATGCAATAAGAGTAACAATCAGATGTTGCCTCAGACATTTCTTTAATACATTGGGGTTACAAGGGTACAGTTATGATAGTGTGTTCTGCTTAAATGTCCCTCTGCCTGTCTGTCGGTCTGTCGGTATGTCTGCACATTGTCTGTTTCTTTAATAAACGATGCTTGTGTAGACATCAACAGTGCAGATGTGGTCAGCTCAGTTGGTAGAACGCATCGGACTCGTAGTAATCTTGGGGTTGCAGGTTCGCATCTCCGCCGGGCCGTTTCGGTACAGGGGGATTTTTTTTCCCTCGGAGTTAACGTTGGGTACTGACTCGCATTTCCCATACAGTCCTTCGAATGAGACTATAAAACCAGGTTCCGTGTGTGAACGCACGCACATGTTGCACACACGTAAAATCCCGTCACCAACTTTCGGAAGAGAAGGCCAGTTTGGCCGTTGGTATGGATGACACGTTACACATAGCATGCACCTTCCCCGAAGTTGGAGTATGGCTGCCTTAATGGCGGGATAAAGAATGGTCATACACACAAAAAGTGTCAGAATAAATCAACATGATGATAGTGGACACTAAGAATAATCAACATGATGATTGTGGACACTAAAAGTAAGTAAGAAGAATTACTTCCTGCAAGATTCTTTCGATCGCTCTGTTGAACTTTATACGAAGACATGTGCCCATTGTCAACACAGCGCAGGCCTCCAAGGGTGGTACAGGACTGCTCTAAAGGCAGGTGGGGACAGTGCTTCTCTGGGTCCTCCCCAGCACCTTCGGGTGTTTCTTTTTCTTTCTAGTAGAAGAACTCCCTCTGGTAGTGGAGAGGCTTACACCAAAGGATACGGGGGTTGAAGATCTGGTCGATGGTACTAACTTCTGTCTTCGAGGAATCCAGCCTGTTCTTCAGCCCCGGTCGTCTCTGCTCAGAATGATTTTGACCGTTGTGGCCAAGCAGATTCTGCGGAGGAAGTGGGGCTGGATTGGACACACTCTCAGGAAGCCAGCATCCAGCACACACACGCCAAGCCCTGACATGGAACCCGCAGGGGAAAAGGGAGAGAGGCCGACCTCGCAGCAGCTGGAGGCGAGACACTGAGGCAGAGATAAAGAGGCAGGGGACCAACTGGACAGGCATTCAGCGAGCAGCCCAGAACCGAGTGCGATTAAGTAAGTAAGTTCGCTGGCATGGCTGATCAAACTGACCGTGCGGCAGTGCTTGCTGTATTGAAGATGTCGTTTGTTAGGGAAGAGAGACGACGATAAGTGATGGAGTCCATGGCGTGGGCCTACTCCTCAGTGGAGCAGATTTGGCTGAGGATGGCAGTCAGGATGTCAGTGACTGTCTCCTCAGCCATGTTTCTGACGTTCTGCAGGGATGCTGCCAGAGCCTGCACAGTTACTAGCATTTCAGAACTATCATGGCTGCTGCTGCAGGTTCTTTTGTGGTGCATTGGAAAGTCCTCTTCTGTCACAACTTGATGTTGTCTACGAAGACATCTTAATGAAACAGCAATAACATCAATACGATAATAATAATATATAATAATAATGAACATAATCATAATGATGATCACGATATGATATATGATAATGATAACACAATAATGATCATGATGATAATAATAATAATACAATGATAATATGATAATAACAATGATGATGATAACAACAAGAATTCTCCTCCTTCTCCTCCTCCTCTCCTCCTCCTCCTCCTCCTCCTCCTCCCTCCTCCTCATCAATCATCATCGAAATCATCAAAACTCTCGAAACGTTCCATGTCCTCGATTTTCCATGTAAAAAAAAACAAAAAAAAAACACCACGGGAAGTAACTTCATCTGCCGTGCCTCTCCTGGGCGGAAAGCCACACTGTTTGCATCAGAAAAGGACTGCCATGTGGATTGAGGATTCCTTCCAGCTTGGCAGAGGTCGACGCTGACTCCAGTGCCCACTTCTGGTGATCAAGATCTTTGTTGAAGTGGTAAATGATCTTGTGTTACAGCGATCCTGATCTTTGTCGACTTTGAGATGAATTCTATACTATGACAGCAGCGGAACTCTAGGTCTCCGTTGTTTATATATCTCTTTCCACGCATCTCCCCTCTGTGTGTGTGTGTGTGCGTGCGTGCGTGCGTGTGTGCGTGCGTGCGTGCGTGTGTGTGTGTGTGTGTGTGTGTGTGTGTGTGTGTGTGTGTGTGTGTGTGTGTGTGTGTGTGTGTGTGAGTGCATGCGTACATGTGCGTGTGCGTGTGCGCGTGTGTATGTGCCTGCGTGCGTCTGTTTGCGCGCGCGCGCGCGCGCGCGCGCGCGCGCGCGTGTGTGTGTGTATGTGTGTGTGTGTGTATATGTGTGTGTGTGTGTGTGTGTGTGTACATTGTGTCCGGATGTCTGTGTGTGTGTGTTTGTGTGTGTGTGTGTGTGTGTATCAAAAGGTGTGTGTTGTGTGTGTGTTGTACATTGTTCTGGATGTCTCTTATTTATTTTCGTTTTGAGACGTTGGATGCAGATATCAAAAGGCCTGTGATGGACACACACATTATCACCTGTCTACGATCTCTCACTGTACACACACACACGGCACAAGCATGGATGACTGTGCAAGCAAACACATCACACACACACACACACACACACACACACACACACCCCACACACACACACACACACACACACACACACACACACACACACACATACACACGTACACACACACACACACACACACACACACACACACACACACACACACACACACACACAACACACACACACGCGTTCAAATACATGCACACACACAGGAGACATAGACACACATAGACCTTGCCCCCTTTACACATACACACACACACTGCTGCTCCCTCTCTCACCCCAACTCCCCCCCCCCCCATTGCTCCCCCCTCTCTCTCTCCATCCTCTTTCTCTCTCTTTTTCTGCTCCTCCTCTCTCTCCCTCTTTCTGGTGGCGCGTGCATGCATTCGTGTGTGTGTGTGTGTGTGTGTGTGTGTGTGTGTGTGTGTGTGTGTGTGTGTGTGTGTGTGTGTGTGTGTGTGTGTGTGTGTGTGTGTGTGTGGGCGCGGGTGTGTCTGTATGCGTATGTGTGTATGTATGTGCGCACGCGTGCGAACGCGCCTGTGTGTCTGTAAGGAAAACGGCAGATATGGTTGGGGGTAGATGTGCACACTTTTGCGTGCTAGTAATCCCTCTTCTGTTGGGGCTGATTGAACAAGCTGACTCACCATTCAATACCCCTTACTTCATGAAACGAAGTATAAAAATCCGGACCACTAGGATAGATCCGGACCATTAAGATAGCTATTAGCGCCTTCACATCACTGGCTTGGTAAGTTGAGAGTCAAAATGGGGTGAATAATGTATCGCCTGCACATTTCTTACACTCAAGAAATAAAATCAGGATTTTTTTTGTTGCTATCTTTAGCGATGGTAGTGGTAGGGCTGTTGTACTGAGAACTTGGGAAGTTCCGGGTTCGAATCTCACTCAAGACAATATCATTTATGGTCGTATGTATTTGTGTCGGTCTCAGCCGTCTGGTGCCCATACTTATGGTGTGTCGTGGGCTTAACTTAGGACAACTGTCAAGCCTTATCCGCTTCACTTTCTTTCTCACTGACAGTGTTGCTAAAACACGTTGACCAACACGGCAGGTGTCTGTATCTCTCGGTCCTGGGCGATTCCACAGTGTGTTGTATGGGCGGGCCTAAGTTGTGTCATAAGGTACAGACATGTCATAAAATACGAGATTTGTCACAAACGAAATCGACCTCCTCAATATTATGTCATGATCACTCACTTCAATCATAACTTAAAGGGAGAGAGAAAAAAAAAATCACAGAATATATGACCTTTCATGTCGTCCTCACCTTGTGACTTCAATTCGGGTGTCTTCTCCACGGGCATGTCTGTAGTGATCTGTCAATACGCAGGTTTCCACACTGGTACGGTATGGTATCGGTATGGAAATACAGATTCTCCTAAATCTTCCTGCTTTCCAAAACGTTAATTCCAGAAGTAGTTCTCCATTCATCGGGATTGTAATAACTGATTTGTACAACTCAGTGTGTTGATGGTGTGTCTTCAGTTATTGAATTTCTTCTTCTGCGTACGCAGGCTGATACCCCTGCGGACACTCCCTATATAGACAGGCAAGGATTAATCCCATCTTCCAACAAAGGGAGTGGAGTTTTGTGTGCATGACCGTTTTTTTTTTTTATCCCCGCCATTAAGGCAGCCGTACTCCCAATTCGGGGAATGTGCATGCTATGTGTAACGTGTCATCCAAACCAACGGCCAACCTGCCCTTCTCTTCCGAAAGTTGGTGATGGGATTTGACGTGTGTGCAAGATGTTATGCGTGCGTTCACACACGGAACCTCGGTGTATAGTCTCATTCGAAGGACTGTATGGGAAATAGAGTCAGAACCAATGTTAACTCCGAGGGGAAAATCCCCCTGTACCGAAACGGCCCGGCAGAGATTCGAACCCAAACCCTTGGATTATGAAGTCCGGCGCTCTACCAACTGAGCTATTCCGGCTCCAAGTTACTGAACTGATTGCTCAGCGCCTTTAGTTATAGAATGACTTTCCCAGCCTAGACACTCACCTGCACTTTTAACAACAAATCAGCAAACAAACTATCTTCACTGGACTAACGATAATAAAGT
>JADBJO010006034.1:95000-97500 GCA_016801955.1 Conus betulinus
GAGAGAGAGAGAGATTCAGAGAGAGAGAGAGAGAGAGAGAGAGATTCAGATGATTCAGATATTTATTCATATAACAGGCCAAGGCCCCTAATGAAGGGGTGTGTGAACACACAAGTACAATGGTTACATGAAATCAAATTACGGAACGAAACAAGAGTAATTCAAGGGTGATTTCAAGAAGTGAAGAAAAAAAAAAAAATTCTCTATATTTAAAGGCCTTGTACAAAAACAAAGAAAAATTCTTAACAACTGCTGCAGAAGTAGATGAACAAAGTAGGCTCAGTTTTAAACAAGGATGGCTGTCTGTAATATTTAGGCTTAATAAACTTTTCTCTGATGCTTGAGAGAGCTGGGCAGGACAGGACGAAGTGTATTCTGTTTCAATTGATTTTTTTACATAAAGGACAAAGCATAGCATATAATCATTACATATGCGATATCTAAAATAATGAGTGGCCAATGTAGATATTCCTAGCCTGAATTTTGCTGTTACATGTTTTAGGTGCCTGTCCATATCTAAGGGTAAGTACGTTTTCAAGTCATGAACATCACAAAAGTTTCCTGTAGAAATCAAATCTGCCACTGTTATGAATATGATCATTCCATTTCTGCCATCTGCAGTCAACCAACCGTTGACGGAAAAACATAAAAACTCTTTAGTATTACCAACCCCTTGATTCAGCCAAACAAATCCAAATCCGTATTCAAATAGACAAAGGCGCACTTTGGACCCCAGTTACTTTTGCCTTTAGCATCTAAGTCATACAACATATTGTACGCCTTACGAGGAATTCTAAAGTCTTCCATTTGTAACAGTTTCAACCAGTAGCGGATACATCTGACAGCTGAAGTAATGTAAATGGGAAATCGATTAGTTTCACCGTAAATTAGATCATTTGGAGTCCGTCTATCTACACCAAGAAACCTTTTCAGAGTCACAACAGATAGCCGCTTTTTCGAGCCCCCATAGCTCAGAACCGTACTGTACAATTGGTTGAACCTGAGAATCAAATAGCTTTATAAATAACATGAATGAAGAATTATTAAGAACATGTAACTTTTTCATGATACAAAGCACAACATTTTTCGCTTTACTCGAAAGGTCTTTGCATGCGCCAACAAAACTCAAGCGTGTTGAGAATAATATTCCTAAATATTTATATGCATTGACAACTGGCATAGGAGTACCATCGTATACCCACCTTTCCCTTACACTTAAAAAACCACCTTTACGAAATACTATGATATTACTTTTTTCCATGTTAACTTTCAACTGCAAAGATCTAGCGGCACGTTGCAAGCTATTCAATTGTGTTTGCAACCCTATGACAGTTTCGGACATCAAAACAACATCGTCGGCCAACAGAAGGATAAACAATTCAAAAGCATCGAGCGATAATAAAGCACCATGTTTACCATTGTTGATTACATCAAGAGCTAACTCATTAATAAACAAAGAAAATAAGATAGGGCTACATGCATCTCCCTGCTTGACTCCTCTGGAACAATTAATATAGTCAGTAAGTTTCGCTCCACAACGGACTCTGGTTCTTACTCTATCATACATACTTCTAATACATCTATGGAGTTTACCTTTAATTTTTTTTTTTTTTCAAATGGGCCAGAGGAGATCGAGAGAGAGAGAGAGAGAGAGAGAGAGAGAGAGAGAATGAGAGAGAGAGAGAGAGAGAGAGAGAGAGAGAGAGAGAGAGAAATCGCTACGCAGGAACTCAATTGGGGGTATGCATACAACCTGATTCGTGTTTGATTCATTAAATATGATCTGTTCGATGAGTATTTTAAACCATATTGCTCTGTTGTTCCTCCCCTCCCCCATCCCATACCCCCGTCGGCTTCTCTGCAGCCTTCCACACCCTTCTACCCCCCCACCCCCATCCGCCTCCCCCCCCCCCCCCCCTCCTCCTTCTGTCTGTTTTCCGCCCGGATTTCTGTCTAATAGTAAACCAACAAACAAACAGACAGACAGACAAACGACAAAGCATATCTATAGGTTCTTTCTGTTCTTGACAAACGAACAGCTAAAAAAAAAAAGTTTAGAGCATACAAATGGTGGCTATGATTGTCGTCTCTCGACAACCGGAAATGATGTGTCTGACAGCCTGTGAGAGTCCTTGCATCTCAGCCAATCAGCGGCTTTCTCTGTTCGGCGACAGCAGCCAATCAGTGCCACGTTTCTGTGTGGCTGCTGCTCTGTGACAGAAGACAAATTGACGTAAGGCTGGCTGTGTGCCTTGGGGCCTGTTTCTCACCAAGAGAGAGAGAGAGAGAGAGAGAGAGAGAGAGATCATGTTGTTCAAAGAGAGAGAGAGAAGAGAGAAGAGAGAGATCGAGATCATGTTGTTCAAAGGGGGAGGAGAGAAGAAGAAGAAGAAGAAGAAGAAGAAGAAGAAGAAGAAGAAGAAGAAGAAGAAAGGAAGAGGAAACAGAAAACAAGAAGAGGAAAGAAAAGAAGGACAGCAGAGATTATGTTGTTCAGGAG
>JADBJO010006034.1:102500-107500 GCA_016801955.1 Conus betulinus
GAATGACAGAAAAAAACCGGTTCAACAAACACATGGTTTGACAGAATGACAGAAAAACCGGTTCAACAAACACACAGTTTGAGAGAGTGCCAGAAAAAAACTGGTTCAACAAGCATAATTATGATTTTTAAAAAAAGTGTCAGAAAAATCGGTTTAACAAGCACAAATTTTGTTAAGTGACAGAACCCCGATTCAACAAAGACATAGTTTAACAACGGGCAAAAAAAACAACAACAACAACAAAAAAAAAAAAAAAAACCGGTTCAACAAGCACATAGTTTAACGACAAAGTGACTGACAAAAAAAAACCAACCGGTTCAGTGAGCATTACTTAACAAAGTTATCGAGGAAAGAGAAGCCACTCCCTAGATGACCGGCCTACAGAAAACCTGTGATATGTGTTGGTTTAGGGAAAACCGTGGTTCAGTTCTGGAGTCAATGACAGAGAAGATCATTTATTCACAAAGGCCACAGTTAGGCCTAAATAGCAGAGACATGACAAAGTATGAATCGGCCTTTGTTAGAGCAAAGCCTTCGTTAAACAGTGAGTCCAAATCAGCATGGTCATTAGCCCACTTTTCCCCGCAGCCCGAGTGTCAATGGCGACAGAACACTAAACCTGGTCTAACTTCACCAGCATCCATGGTGACAGAGAAAACGAAAAACCTGTCGTAGGGGCCGGAATAGCCCAGTGGTAGAGCGCCGGACTCGTAATCCAAGGGTTACGGGTTCGTATCTCCGCCGGGCCGTTTCGGTACAGGGGGATTTTTCCCTCGGAGTTAACATTGGTTCTGACTCCATTTCCCATACAGTCCTTCGAATGAGACTATAAACCGAGGTTCCGTGTGTGAACGCACGCATAACATCTTGCACACACACGTCAAATCCCATCAGCAACTTTCGGAAGAGAAGGCCAGTTTGGCCGTTGGTATGGATGACACGTTACACATAGCATGCACCTTCCCCGAAGATGAAGTATGGCTGCCTTAATGGCGGTATAAAAAAAAAAGGCCAAACACACAAAACTCCACTCACTTTGTTGGGTAGATGGGATTAATTCATGCCTGTCTATACAGGGATTGTCCGCAGGAGTATCAGCCTGCGTACGCGGAAAAAAAAAAAACCTGTTGTAATTTCAACACGGTCCAAATTGATAAATAAATCAACAGCTGTCCTAATTTCACCAACATCCATGGAGAATGAGAAAAAAACTTAAGCCTGCTGTAATGTCACTTAGATCCATGGCGATAAAGAAAACTGTCACCTGTCTAAATTTCTCCAAGGTTCCAGGTGACAGAGAAGTCTAAACCTGTCCTAAATTCACCAACGTGCATGGTGACAGCGGAAAACTAACGCCTGTCCTAATTTCACCAATCCATGGTGACAACGAAAACTTATTACACCTATCCTAATTTTCCCCAAGGTCCATAGTAGTAAAGAAAACTCTAAACCTGTCCTAATTTCACTAGGCTCAAGTTAATGAAGGAACCTAAAACCTGTAAAAATTTAACCAAGGTGCGAGATAATCAAGAACACTAAAACCAGTCCTGATTTCACCAATCCATGGTAACAGGAAAAGGGAAAGATTGTCGTAAGTTTCACACCAAAGACCGCGTGACAGAGAGAAAATTAAAAGCTGTCCTAATTTCACCACGATCCAAAGACATAAAGAAAACTAAAAACTTGTCCTAATTTCACCCAGGTTCATTGTGGCAGAGAAAAACTAAGAACCTGTCCTATTTTCACCAAGGTCATTGTGACAGAGAAAACTAAAAACCTGTCCTAATTTCACCAAGGTTCATTGTGACTGAGAAAACTAAAAACCTGTCCTATTTTCACCAAGGTGACAGAGAAAACTAAGACCCTGTCCTAGTTTCACCAAGGTTCATTGTGACTGAGAAAGCTAAAACCTGTCCTAATTTCACCAAGGTCCATGGTAACAGAGAAAACTAAAACCGGTCCTAAGTTCACTAAGGTTTCAACATGACAGAGAATATGTCCTAATGTTTTCACCAAAGTCCATGGTAACACAGAAAACTAAAAACCTGTCTTAATTTCATCGCGGTCCAAAGTAATAAAGAAGACTAAACCGGTCCTAATTTCACTAAGGTTTCAACATGACAGAGAATCTGTCCTGATATTTTCACCAAAGTCGACAGTAACACAGAAAACCAAAAACCTGTCTCAATATATCACGTAGGTCCAACGTGACAGAAAACCTGTCCTAAAGTTCACCAAAGTCCATGGTAGTAAACAAAACTAAACGCCCGTCTCATTTCCCCAAGGTCCAACGTGACAGAAAATCGGTCCAAAGTTTCACCCAAGTCCATTGTAATACAAAAGTTTAATCTGTCTTCATTTCCCCAAGTTTCATGGTGACAGAGAAAAACTGAAACCCGTCCTAATTTCACCCTAAGGTCCAACGTGACAGAGAATCGGTCCTATTTTTACACCAAAGTCCATGGTAATAAAGAAAACTAAAGCCTGTCTTAATTTCACCGAAGTCCATGGTGACAGAAATTGAAAAAAAAAAAAAAAAAGGACTGAAACTGTCATAATTTCACCAATGTCCACAAAAGTGGAAATAGAACTCGTCCTAAGGTCACCGAGACCTTAGGTTACTTACAGAAAAGAAAGAGGAGCGGTGGGGGGGTGGGGGGTGGGGGGAAGTGGGAGTGGGGGTGTGGGAAGGGGGCAGGTGGTCCGATGCTATTTCAACAACAAAAAGTCATAGCTGATCACGCGCAGACACGCGTGCAGCAGTGAAGCGATGGGAAAGGGGGGGGGGGGGGGGGGGGGGGGGGGGGGGGGGGGGGGGGCGGGGGGGGGGGGGAGATGGGGGCGGGGGCGGGTATGTATCCGCCCATGGAGGACGAGTTCTTTACCGTCATGTTCCTTTCACACCTCGCTTCTTAAGAGGCTCACACGATCACGCCCTGATAGCTCGGACCAACTGTCCCCACGACACCTTGTGACGACGACCGTGAAGTGTTATTATTAGTCCACTTTGCATGCACTGTTGCTGACAGGGCCTGGGCTGATCAGAGGGCATTAAATGCAAAAAGTGACCAGAGGTGCTGGGTGGAGGTGTTTATCCACCGTAGGGGGGGGGGGGGGGGGGGGTGTGTGGAAAAAGGACGTTTGGCCAACTGGAATGTTGTTGTTGTGGTGGTGGAGTTTTCTGTAGGATTCCCCAAGAGACAAGTGAGGTCAAGCCAGCAAAAAAAAAAAAAAAAAAAAAAAAAAAAAAAAAAAAAAAAAAAAAAAAAAAGAAAAAAACAAATAGGAGGGTCACATGTGTAATTATAAACATTAGAACACACTATAAGCTTTAGCTTGTTGATGTTCGGATTTTTACCATTTTTTTTTTGTAAAGCTACGTGATTGTACAGTGGAAAATAAATTTTTTTTTAAACCAGGAGAGTGAGGAAGTGACTAGTTTTGGGCGCTGATGTGGTTACCTCACACACGTGTCTTCGCCACGGTTTCTGAAACACTCAAGACACAAGAAGCAAAAAAAAAAAAAAAAAAAAAGGAAAAGTAAAATAAAAAAATAGAAAAAAAAAAAGTAAATAAACCAAGCAACCAACAACAACCAACAAAAAAAAACAAAAGAAAAAAAAAAAAAGAAAAAAAAAAAAAACCAAAAACAAACGAACAAACAACAACACAGCAGCACCAGCAGCAACAAACAATAGCAACAACAACAACAACAATAACAACAGCGGCAACAACAGAGGGCACAGAGTATCACCCGGTCTTTTTTTTCTTTTTGCTTATGTCTTTCTTATTAAGTAAAAGATCATTATGTCGGAAGGACGAGGCAGTCATCGTTGAAGTTGAGAATGTTGCCCCAGAACGGCGCCTTGGTGAGCAATTCGATTTGTTGTCAGCAAGGTCGCCTAGAATTCTGTGTTGTCGTTAATTCCTTCTGGTCATGCTTATAGAGCCATTCAGTCCTATCTTGTACTTATTTCATTCTATGCTGAAGATAATTCCTTCAGGTCAAGTGTACATGATCACTCAGTCCTATATTGTAGTTAACTCATTCTATGCTGCAGATAATTCCTTCAGGTCAGGTGCACATAATCACTCAGTCCTATATTGTAGTTAACTCATTCTATGCTGTAGATAATTCCTGCAGGTCAGGCTTACAGAACCATTTAGTTCTATGTTGTAGTTCATTCCTTCAGGTTGGACTACAGAACCATTTAGTCCTATGTTGTTAATTACTGCATGTCAGGTTGACAGAACCACTCAGTCCCGTGTTGTAGTTAATTCTTTCCGGTCAGGTCTACAGAATCACTCAGTGCTATGTTGTATATGGGCAGCTTGGAACATCCTTTTGGGGGATGGGGGTGGGGGGGGGTGGGGAGGATGGGTTTACAGAATCACTCAGTGCTATGTTCAATATGGGCAAGCTTGGGACATCCTTTTGGGGGGGGGGGGGGGGGGTGGGGAGGATGGGTGATGGGTTTACAGAATCACTCTGTGCTATGTCGTATATGGGCAAGCTTGAAACATTCTCTTGAGAGGAGGATGTCTCCTTGGTTGTCTCCTGTGTGCTCTGTGTTGCCATTTCTGCTGGTCGATTTGGTGTCGTCGTAAGCAGCGTTCGTTTGGATTATGGGCCTGTAACTATTTCATCACGGGAACAAGAGTTACGCTACTTGTTTGTCATCTACTATTTACTTTCCCTGCCTCGCTTACGATTTCCTTTCAAACCAGTCAAACTGAGGTTAACTGTTGTGTTGTTGTTGTTGTGTGTGTGTGTGTGTGTGTGTGTGTGTGTGTGTGTGTGTGTGTGTGTGTGTGTGTGTGTGTGTGTTGGACTATATTCAAGATCAAAAAGGCTGTGCCAGTCTTGGATATAAATGCTCATTTTTAATTCTTCAATCCTCCAGTTGTTTCTGTGTTGATGTAGTCAGGTACAGGGTACATGGCCAGGCTTGAAACATCGCTTTGGGGGTTGTCTCCTTAAGTGTTCTGTGTGTGGTTTG
>JADBJO010006034.1:120000-122500 GCA_016801955.1 Conus betulinus
TTTTGGTTTGTTTGTTTGTTTGTTTTCCTCCCAGAAACTGGCCAGGAACAAAACTGCTTGGGATCTTTAACATGCGGTCAGTGCGCGGCTGTAGTACACAACTAAAACTTTCTTTATCTTGTCATCCCGAACACACTTGTCGCCATACTTGCGGGCGCCGAACAGTGGTTGCATGAACAGAAAACAATGTAGGAGTTGTCACCCTTAAACATGTTTTCTGTTGTAGTAATGACAATGTAGAAATGTTCTCTCTCCCCAAAACGAGTACTCTAGACATTGCCATCGTGGTAGAATGAAACACAAAGGTGCGCCCCTCACTCGAGCAGTCTTCTATTGTGCAGTGTGACCTGGATGTTAGTATGATTGTGTTCGTGTCGCTGAAAAGTTAACAGAGATGCTGATTATCTCCCATGCTGTTCTGTTTGTGTATTGTCCCCCCCCCCCCCCCCCCCCCCCCCCCCCCCCCTCCCGTGAACGTGTCGAGATGACGTTTCTTCCGTTGCATGAATGAACAATCCCAGCTTATGAAGGTGCCCCGAACAAAGTTGGTGTTGTACTGGGCCCTCCTTACTCTCTGGTGGTCTAGAATACGAAAAAACTGAGAGAGCAGGCAAGAAATCACAGCTATTAGGGCTCTGTATTACATCTCGTTTCATGGACCTTTTGTGCGTCAAATAGAAGATTTTTTTTTTACGATATACCCAATGGTAAACTAATGCAAATATGAGAAAAAAAGGCCATATTGAAAGTGGTCTTGGCATGGTAAGGTAGGACGACATAGGCAATGTAATGTCACGTTTCAGGAGTGCTGATTTCAGGGGCTGGCCGAGCAAGTTTGTATCTGTGACGGTTTAACCCCTTACAGCCCAAATGACATTCATGAGTCGTTCATATATAAATTCGTGACTCCAAATGCACTCTTTTCGATAAATATTAAGAAAAGTCACATTAAAGGTTAAAGAAGGATATTTACTGATAGTAATGTTACATTCTATGATTTTTTTTTTTCAACACAGTGATATGCATTTTATGCATTAATCCTTTATGACCGAAATTAAAACGCAGACCTTTTTATTTTTAACATTTTCTTACCTATACAAGCATATCAAAACGCGCTTACTTGGAATAATTTCTTTTGCAGTTTGCAAAAAGATTCCAACTATCTATTCCAACTATCTTGCAATACAATTCATACTTTCTGTCTTTCAATGTATGCTATTTGTCAGTGAAAAGCATCATTGTGCATTGACTCCGGAAAATAGACATAAGTGTCTGAGTAACAAGACCAGACATAATACAAATTGATCAACAGACCTGAGAACTCTCATCAAAGAAACACTCCGGTATCCTCCACTCAGCAGGATGCAGCACAGAAGGAAAATCTCTGTCTATACACCGTGGAAAGAGCAAACTGTAACTGATTCTTTCATGCTCAAATGAAAAAAAAAAGTAGATTCTTTACAATTTGTTTTTAATAACACATGCACTCACTCCCGAAGATACTCAGACTTTTGAAACATTTCTTTTTTCTTCAGTTTTGAAACCATTTTTCCAACTATATACTCTCACTTGTAAAAGCTTGTCAAAGATGATAAAACTGATTTTAAAAACCCCCCCCCCCCCCCCCCCATCCCCGAAGAAAAAGCAATCAACCAACCAAACAAACAAAAACAAACACAGAAACCAAAAGAAACAAGCAAACATGAAACAAACAAAACAAACAACAAAAAGTCCTCGGTTGCAGAAATGAATATCGTGATGTTTCAGGACCATGGCCAAATTGCCTTTTTCAGTTGGGGGAAAGAAACTGACATGCGATACTTTTAAACCTAAAAGTCACGATACAAACAAGGATTAAACAGGATCTTCCAGGTAGCACAAAATATCGTGTAAAAAATGTATCTTTATCAAAAAGTTTGAAATACATTTCCAAAAGTCTGACTGTATAGAAGTCATTACTCGCAACAGTGGCATGAAAACAGCAGTGTGGACACCGCCACAAGTTTCTCTCTCTTTTATGCATGGATTCACTCATACGCACACACACACACACACACACACACACACACACACACACACACACACACGCGTGCACACCACACCACACACACACACACCACACACACACACCACACACACACACACACACACACACACACACACACACACGCGCGCGCGCGCGCGCGCGCGCGCGCGCGCGTGCGCACAACTACACCTGCACGCGCTCACGCCCACCTTTCCTGTCACGCCTTCCAAAGGTGTTTTCCACACACGCTGATTGATGACCGACACTATCCGGGGTATACATAGGACTGGAGACGGAGAGCTGACCTTGACCATATCGATTCATACACACTGACTGACCACAACACCGGAATAGCTCAGTTGGTAGAGCGCCGGACTTGTACTCTTGGTGATCCTGGGGTTGCAGGTTCGAATTTCCGCCGGGCCGTTTCGGTACAGGGGGATTTTTCCCTCGGAGTTAACATTGGTTCTGACT
>JADBJO010006034.1:132500-144569 GCA_016801955.1 Conus betulinus
AGGGGCACTGAATTTGAGACTTTTTTTTTAAAAATTGCTGATCGATGAGGATGAGTATAATCAAGATGATGCCACAAAGTTCCATTCCGCTTTGAGACTGCATGACAGACAGGAATGAACTCTACGCTTACTTTCATAATAATTTCCCGCCCCCGAGAGATACCGACACCTGCAGTGTTATTATTAGAAATTGACCAACACCCGTCAGAGACACTTCGATTAAGGTAATGAAATTCGATTGTGTGATTCCAGTCTTCACGCCTGAGCCCATAGCAAACTCAACTCTGGGTAGGAAGTGGTCGGAGCAACAAATCACACAAATGAATGTCTGTGGCGGGAATCAAACCCACGACCTCCCAGCCGGAGCCCGCGACGACGCTAACCACTTCGTCTCGGCCGCTGGTTCCCAGTGAATGCTTTGTTTCGCGAAAGACGCACAGACAGAGAGAGGCACATGCGAAATTTCAGCGTGCCGGAATTGCAGTGCTCGCTATAGTTGCCAGTCTTATTCTTCCATTCATTTCTACACACATTTAGTTGATGAAAAAAAAAAATCAAGCGCGTTATTTGCAGTCATGTATAATCATAGAAAAAGAAACCTGTTGTTTCTAATTTTGAGACGCAAGCAGCGATTGTTCATTGTAATAAGGATTATGGAAATGAGCTGTGAAAACATATTCCTGACCTGCGCCCCTCCCCCCCATTTAACCCCCATCCTCCGGCCCACACACATTTATGACATCCGTCCAAGCCCTCGCAAACGCATGCACGAGCGCACGCGCGCGCACACGCACGCACACACCACACACACCACACACACACACACACACACACACCACACACACACACACACACACACACACCACACACACACACACACACACACACACACAGGCATGAACAAACACACAGACACACAGACACCAGACACACACACACACACACACACACACACACACACACACACACACACACACATACACACACACACACATACACACACACACACAGTGGCATGAACGAGCACACACACACACACACACACACACACACACACACACACACACACACACACACACACACACACACACACACACACACACACACACACACACACACACACACACACACACACACACACACACACACACACACACACACACATACATACAAACACACACACACCGGCACGCATTAACACACACACACACACACACACACACACACACACACACACACACACACACACCACACCACATACACACACAACACACAAACACAAACACACGTACACACACACGCGCGCGCACCGCACCACACACACACACACACACACACACACACACACACACACACACACCACACACACACACACACACCCACACACACACACACACACACACACACACACAGATGCGCACGGAAAAAAAGAGTTGAAGCAGGAAGTAGGAAAAATCATTTGTACACCTAGTGATAAAGATTACACAGGATTCTTCCATTTATTTGTACACAATTTTAGTTGATGAACAGACAAAAAAAAAAAATATAAACGCGCGTTGTTTGCATGTCATGTATAATCATCATAGAAAAGAAACTTATTATTTCTAATTTTGAGACGCTAACAGCGATTGTTCATTGTAATAAAGATCACGGAAATGAACTGTGAAAACATATTCCTGACCTCCCCCCCTCCCCCCATTTAACCCCCATCCTCCGGCCCCCCACACCCATTCATGACATCCGTCCAAGCCCTCGCAAACGCATGCACGAGCGCGCGCACGCGCGCGCACACACACGCACACCACACACACACACACACACACACACACACACACCACACACACACACACACACACACACACACAGAAGCAATGAACACACACACACACACACACACACACACACACACACACACACACACACACACACACACACACACACACACATACACACACACCACACACACACACACACCACACACGCACACACACACGCGCGCGCACACACACATACACACATACAACACACACACCCAACACACACACACACACACACACACACACACCACACACACACACACACACACACACACACACACACACACACACACACACAACAGATGCGCGCGTAAAAGAAGAGTTGAAGCAGGAAGTAGAAAAATCTTTTGTACACCTAGTGATAAAGATTACACAGGATTCTTCATTTATTTCTACACAAATTAGTTGATGAACAAACAAAAAAATAAAGCGCGTTGTTTGCAGTCATGTATAATCATAGAAAAAAGAAACTTATTATTTCCAATTTTGAGACGCTAACAGCGATTGTTCATTGTAATAAAGATCACGGAAATGAACTGTGAAAACATATTCCTGACCTCCACCCCTCTCCCCCCTTTAAAAAACACACACACACAAAAACACCCCCCCCATCCTCTCCTGCGGCCCACACACATTCATGACACCCGGCCAAGCCCTCGCAAACGCACGCAGACAGACAGACAGACAGACAGACAGACAGACAGGACAGACACACAACACACACACACAACACACACACACCACACACACCATACACACACACACACACGCACACACACACACACACGCACACACACACACACACACACACACACACACACACACACACACACACACACACAACACACACACACTCACACTCCGCACACACACGCGCGCGCGCACACACACACACACATGCAGCACGCACACACACGCACTCACGCACGCACGCACGCACACACGCACGCACGCATACACACACACACACACACGCGCGTCGCGCGCGCCGGCTCGCATGAACACACACCCACTCACACACACCGCCGGCAAGCATGAACACACACACACACACAACACACACACACACACACACACACACACACGCACGCACGCACGCACGCACGCACGCACGCACGCCGCACGCACACACACACACACACAGAGACACAGACAGATTCGCGCGCGTGTAAAAAAAAAAAAAAAAAAAAAAAAAAAAGGAGAGAGTTGAAAGCAGAAAAAGTAGGAAAAATCTTTTGTACACCCAGCGATAAAGGATTACACAGGGAAAGTGTGATGACAGATTCTCTCCCACTTCCTCCTCCTTACAATACCCCCCAACTCTCCTTCCCCACCCCCCCTCTCCTCCCCTGCACCCCTCCTCTCCCTTTCCTCAGCTTGAAGGTTGCCCATGGATTGCAGTTGGTATGTCGCCCTTTGTGTTGTAATGTACAGGGGGAAAAGACGTTCAGAGCTCAGAGTACGCTCTACGCTTGCCACGTTCCTCTCTCTTCCGGGTACGGGTGTAATACGAACTGTAACATTCATTAATATCCACGCTGTGTTTTTTTTTATATTGCACAGCAGAAAAACATCCTCTCTCTCTCTCTCTCAAAGCCTCACTCTCTCTCTCTCTCTCTATCTCCTCTCTCTCTCCTATCTCTCTCTCTCTCTCTCTCTGTGCGTCTGGTGTCCGTCTCCGTCCGTCTGTATCTGTCTGCGGTTCTTGAGCATTAAAATATTCTCTGTCTGTGTCTGTGTTTGTGCCTCAACTCTCTGTCTGTCTGTGTGTCTGTCTCTCTTGTCTCTCTTGTGCCCAGTAAACATTCATTCTCTCTCTCTCTCTCTCTCTCTCTCCCTTCTCTCTCTCTCTCTCTCTCTCCTTCTCTCCTCTCTCGCCTCTTGCGCAGTAACATCTCTGTCCCTGTCTGGCTCTGATAAAACATCTCTGTTCCCTGTCGTCTCTCTATTCCTGCCTCTCTCTACTTCTCTCTCTCCTCTCCTCTCTCTCTCTCTCTTGTCAGTTAAATCTCTCTCTCCTCTCCTCTCTTCTCTCTCTCTCTCTCCTCTCTCCTCTCCTCCTCTCTCTCTCTCTTCGCGGCGCGCGCTCTCCCTCCTCTCTGCGCAGTAAAACATCTCTGTCCCTGTCGTTCTGCCTGTATCTCTGTCTCACTCTCCTCTCTCTTCCTCCTCTTCGCTCTCCCCTTCTCCTCTCTCTCTTCTCTCATCCATCCGTCCCTCTCTCTCTGTTCTCTCTGTCACCTCTCTCCTCTCGTCTCTCTCCTCTCCTCTCTCTCCTCTCTCTCTCAGGAGGTCCCGCTTTTGCTCCCCAGTAAATCTCTATCTCTATCTCCTCTCTCTCTCCTCTCTCTCTCTCTCTCTCTCCTCTCTCTCTCTCTCTCCTCTCTCTCCTCTCTCTCTCTCTCTCCTCTGGTGACCGATTGTCACGACGACTCTGCATGTTTGAAATAGGTGGCGTCTGTTGGCATTGTCGGTTACCCCCCCTCCCCCCCCCCTCCTTCTCTCTTATTGATCCCACGGGAAAAGGCACAAAGCCTAACGCATCAAACTGATATTCGCTGAGAAGGCGCAGTAAAAGTTTTCCTGCATTTTGTTTTATCTTTTCTTTCTTTCTTTTTTTCTGTGTTTTGTTTTAATTGAAATTGTCGACGGTTCAAATTTTCCTCCAAATAATGTTCGTTTGAGTTCCTCCACCTGTGCCCTAGTCTAGAAGAGAACTTTCTTGTTGTGCCTAGTTGCAAAGTGAGACGACCTGCAGGCAGAAAATCTAAACAAATCTTAAAGAAATGTTAGCGAACCGTCCCAAAAACCAGGACAAACGAATCACAAGACAAAAACACGACGCGTTTCGACCTCTTAGGTCTTCTTCAGGCAAGATACAAAACAATTATTACAACGAAAATGAACGAGCATTCACTTATTCTTCAATCATTTCAGCGCAAGTAGGCGTTGTCTTGTGATTCGTTTGTCCACGGTTGTTTTTTTTTTTTTTTTTTTTTTTTTTTTTTTTTTTCCGTTCGCTGACATTGTTTAAGATTTGGTTAGATATCCGCCTGCAGTCGTCTCACTTTGCAAGTAGACACAACCAGAAAGTTTTTTTTCCAGACTAAGCACAGCCTCGCTTTCATTCAACGCCGACTTGCGCTGAAGTGATTGAAGATAAGCGATGTAATGATTGCTTTGTATCTTGCATGAAGAAGACCTAGGAGGTCGAAACGCGTCGTGTTTTGTCTTGTGATTCGTTTGTCCACGTTTTTCTTGGGCGGTTCGCGAACATTTATTTAAGATTTCTTGCAGTGGATATTTAATTTTCGTTGTGGTTGTTGCTTTTTGTTTTGTTTTTGACAAACGTAATGGTCATTGCTAGTCATCTTTACCATTGACTCAAATATGTAGATTGTATGCATCCATAGCAGATATATGTTTACTTTTTTTTTGTAGTTGGTATAAATTCATTTTATATAATTGTAAAGAAAAAGAGCTAGAAAAGAGAGAAATTAAGTCAGTTTCAAAGCACAATGACCGCAAGCGGAAACTGAAAAACGCACACACAAATTGAAATACACAGCCACCGAATGAGCATTACAAACAGTCCAAGTTCTGAGCCTGGAGCTGTTAGTCTTTTCAGCTAAAATATCAACAAATAGACAACGAACATGAGTAATTCTGGGGGAAACAAAGAAACAAAACAAACAAACAAACACAAAAACCCGAACAAACAAACAAACAAAACAAAATAAATGCAGATACACAAATTGTCAGTCAATACGAAAATGACCACCGGGATTTCGATAGGAAAGCCAGGTGGATGAGGGGGAGAGGGAGGGAGACGAGAAAGAGGGAGAGGCGAGATGGAAAAGAGGACGTTAAGAGCAGATATAAAACCTTTACTGTCAGCAACTGGCAATCCACGAGCCTACAGCCACCGAATGAGCATTACAAACAGTCCAAGTTCTGAGCCTGGACCTGTTAGTCTTTTCAGCCAAAATATCAACAACCCAAACAAACAGACAACGAAAATGAGTAATTCCGGGGGAACAAAAACAAAACAAAACAAAAAACAAACAAACAAACAAACAAAAAACAACAAAAGAAAAACAAACAAACAAAATAAATGCAGATACACAAATTATCAGTCAATACGAAAATGACAACCGGGATTTCGATAGGGAGCGAGGAGGAGGGGGGGGGGGGGGGGGGGGGGGGGGGGGAGAAGAGAAGAGAAAGAAAGAAGCAAGATGAAAAAGGAGGACGATGAAGAGCAGGTATAAAACCTTTTACTGTCAGCAATCGGGAATCCACGAGTCCTATGCTGACTGGAACAAAGCTATTCATTCATGCCCATCCGCAGTCGACCTTAGCCCCCTGGGCGGGAGGGAACGAACTCCTCAGTGGACACGGTTGGTGGTTGCAGCCAAGGGGGGTCAAACCATAAAACACCACCACTAATTTTTTTTGTGTGTGATGTTCGGAAGAATCATTTTGCTGGTCTCTTTGGAAGTCCGATGGACTGTGATGTTCTTGCTGCTGTTAGTGTTGGGAACACCATTGCTGGGCGGACTGTTGTGTTTTGACATTTTACTTTCAAAAGAGAAAGAAAACACGTGGGGTTCAAGGGTTATGACAGATTCGGATTTGGACTAGGATGATTATTCATATATGGTCTTGGCCCCTTATGAAGGGGTCAGTGCAAGGTGTGTGGTGGTGTGTGTGTGTGTTGTGTGTGTGTGTGTGTGTGTGTGTGTGTGTGTGTTTGGTGAGAGAGAGAGAGAGAGAGAGACTAGATGAGAGGAGAGAGAGAGCGATGATCGAGAGAGCAGTGGAATGAATCGTTTTCACAACCAGGTCATGGCCTCTGTGAAGGGGTGTGGGGAACTTCAGATAGGAAACCTCTCAGAAACAAAAATGGAAGAGAGAGCGAGAGAGAGGAGAGAGAGAGAGAAGAGAGAGAGAGAGGCGAGAGAGAGAGATCCTGAGGACATGTGTGTAGTTTATAAGGCGCGAGTGAATTTAATTGTACACTGTCCGCCCACGTGCGTGGAACGGGAGGAAACACCCAGGCACCCCAGCTAACAACCGTACCTCAAAGTACCCCCAACAGAACCCTCACAGGTACGTAACAGACCAGGAACCCACAACAGTAAAGACTGGAGAACCTGTGTGTTTTTTCTGGGTCCCTGGTGGGATCAAAAGACGCAGCGCACCACCCCCACACCCCCATCCCCACCCCTCACAACGCTTGACCTGTGTCCAGACTGGGGGTCGTCCTGTGAGGGAACACACATACTGTCCACCCTGATGATGCCATTTGCCGCACTGATGACCACTAGCCCTGCCCACTGTGGGGGACAGCGCTGGGGGGGGGGGGGGGAATAACCCAAAGCCCCACGGCCTTGGTCAAGCCAACACACTGGTCAGTGACTGTCCAGCCAGTTGGACAGAGCGGACACGACAGTCCTGTTGGCCAAACTGCCGGCTTTGTTTTCCCTTGGCCTTTGCTGGAGTTGGATCAACAGGGTGACAAAGAGCTCCGGAGTTTTAGGGGGTTCTTAAACTGCGAGGATCACCGAGTTCTCTTTCCTTGAGGTGATGACGGCGAGAAGTTTTTTTTTTTTTTTTTTTTTTCTTTTTTTTTAACAAAGTCAGCGGACAAATAACTGCTTGCCTGTGTAGCCACTATTGATATACTACAACTATTATCATCATGTTATTACTAACATTGGTAGTAGTTCCTCTGTTTAGTATTTTTTAAAAAAATATCTGTCATCATCATCATCATCATCATCATCTCATCTCATCATCACATCAACTCGCATTGCCTCTTTCCCAGCAGCTCCTTTTTCATTCCACATCCATTTTGCGCCCAATTTGACAGTGCTGCTCCCAGTTCTTGTGGACTGAAGGTGCTGAGGCTGCGACAGAACCATCTGGGTGTGGCTGTGTGGAGAGGATCCGGAATGATCGGCCTGGGGGAAAGGACTCTGAGGGGGGAACGGGACACAGGACAACACAAGTATCTCGCGCTTTTATTACATTTGTTTGTTCTGGATTCAAATATTAAATATCAAACGGTAATTGCTTTTTTTTTCATTGGAAAAGGACAATTGTGATGTCTCCCATTGTTTATGGAAAAAGAGAGATTCCCCTCCCCCAAGAAATCGTCTGCCAAAGTTGCGCTTGTGTGGGCTCTCTCTCTCTCATCTCTCGTCTCTCTCGGTCCTCTCTCTCCTCTCTCTCTCTCTCTCCTCTCTCTCTCCTCTCTCTCTCTCTCTTTTAAACGAAATCCCTTCTGTAAACTTCAGTATGGGTTTTCTGGCTTTAATCTGAATAAAGATCTGCCATTCGCAGATACCCCCCCCCCTCTCGTCTCTCCTCTCTCCCTCCCCTCCTCTCTCTCTCTCTCTCTCCTCTCTCTCTCTCCCGCTCTCTCTCTCGCTCCTCTCCTCCGCTCCTCTCTCTCTCTCTCTCTTGTAGACTCGTTGCGGTGTCGGGTATCAGTTCGCAATGTTTGATCATTCCTAGGATCTTGCGCAGCAATATCCTCGGATGTATTTGCCTGTGAGTGGAATCAGTAATCCCAACAAGACTGATAGAAACACTTCATGATGCACAAAGGAACATGTTGACTATTCAACCGAATACCACAATATTCCATATAATTTTAGATTAACCTTGCTTATGTCGACAACATGAGCATGAGATTAGAATTGAAAGAAATTAGCAAGGGCGTTTATCACGGCTGCGGAAAAAGAGCGACTTCGCAGAATGTTGGTTTTTCAGTGTATATCATGAAGAATCTTATTTTGATGATTGCTGTTTTCCATATGACATCTGTTACTTGATTGCCTTTTCCATTGTTTAGTTCCTGTGTACATCCCCTTATCAAGGAGGGGCCCAGGCCTTTGTCTGAATTAAATAGTTTGTCTTGGAGTCTTGAGTCCTCTCTCTCTCTCCTCCTCTTCTCTCTTCCAAGCCCCTTCCCAGTCAACCGTCCCCGTCTCCCCTCACTCTCCTCCACCTCTCTCTCCACCCCCCGTCCTCCTCTCTCTCTCGCTACCCATCTTCTACCTCCTGCGTCTCATATCGACCTCGCCTCCTCTCCTCCGCTCCCCAAGCGGGCTCTCCCCTCCTCCCCCCTAACCTCTCTCGCCTCCTCAGCTCGGGCCTCCCGCACCTCACTCTCTCTCGTGTGGATTAGACAGTCGAGTTGTAACGCAATTGTTATAAACCTAAAGTTTGTTACTTTTGTTATACCGCCAATGAGCATCCTTCTTAGTCAAAACTTTTCTGTAATAAGATCATTCATTTTCACACTAGCATAAATTTCATGATCCTGTGTCTCTGTGGATAGGCTGGAGGCCCTCATATCACAGGAAATCACGAGTTCACGACGGTTCTCTCCGTGTGGATTAGAAAGGTAACAATTTGCCATGTTTGATCATTCGAAGACCAGCACTGCAATTTTGCTTTCTCGGGATTATTTTGCCTGCAAGGAGAGCAGAGCAAGTTCCCGTCCCCCCCGAAGGACTGGTAGAAATCACTTCCCTCCGTGACGAACATTGGTGCCATGCTTCAGGGTCCTGGTCTGTTAATAAAATAACCCGTGGCTATCGGCAACCCACAGGGACAGAACTACAGTAGTGGGTTGGATCCTCTGTCAGCCAGTGTCTTTTGTCACTAAGGATTATACATGATGGTGGCTGCAGGCCTATAAAACTCACATCCTGGTGAGAAGGCACAGGAAATGAAGCGAAGGATTTGTACGGGTAGCAATGAAGAGACTGGCGCAGAGCGATAGAGAGAGAGAGATAGAGAGAGATAGAGAGAGAGAGAGAGAGAGACGCTGCGTGTTGCGGATCTTTAATTCAGATTCACGCATCAGAGCCCACATACTGACGGAGTTTCATAAGAGATAGGAGAGAGAGAGATCAGACGACGATGCGTATCGATAGATAGATGAGAGAATCCTATACATAGATTCTGTTTCCATGAAACTTTAATTCAATTAAGTCCAAATCCCCACACTAAAGCGTGGATTAAAAAAAACAACAAATAGAAAAAAAAACCGAGAGAGAGAGAAGAGAGAGAGAAGAGAGGAGAGGAGAGAGAGGAGAGAGAGAGAGAGAGAGAGAAATTATTTAGACATTTATTCACAAAACAGCTGTTACCCTCAGTCCATGGCTAAACCGGCCAAGATATATCATTTGATTATAATCATTCGAAACGGACGACGCCTGCAAAGATTGAACTGAGACCGCTATATATAGCGGCAGTCTAAGGAGTTTGGGTCTTTTTTCTCTCGGGTGATTTTTTCCCCCTGTATTAAATGCCTAACAGCCCCCCCCCCGCCCGCCCCTCAACCATACCGGTAATTACGTGGGTGTATCGATTTTCAAACATTACTTTTTATAACGTGCTAGATTGAATACGACGACTAACCATGCAAATTCTTTGCAGCAGTGGATTTTGGCAAATATCGAGTTTCAGATTTGGTGAGGAAAGGCCTGCACTACTGTGGGATTCCCTGATAGAGAAGAGAGGGAGAGAAGAGAGAGAGAGAGAGAGAGAAGGAGGAGAGAGCGCCCAGGAGGTAGGGAGAGAGAGAGAGGGGGGGGCGAGAGTGAGAGAGAAAGAATAGAGAGAGAAGAGAGAATGATAGAGAGTGAGTAAAGAGGAGAGAGGCGAGAAAAAAAGAAGAGAGGTAGGGAGGGACGGAGGGCGGGAGGAGAGTTAGAGAGAAAGGAGAGAGAGATAGAGAGGAGAGAATGAGAGAGAGTGAGTAAGAGAGGGAGAGAGAAACGAAAGAGAAGAAGAGAGAGTGAGAGAGAGAGAGAGTGGAGAGAGAGATGGGGTGAGAGAGGAAGTGCGAGAGAGAGAAGAGGAGAGAGAGAGAGAGAAGTGTGCGAGAGAGATAAGAGAGACGCAACGACAAACAAGATATTTCTCTCAATTATGGCGAGACAATGGGGTGCCTGGCCTGGGGGCACCGGGGTGGGGGGACGACACGCTAACGAGTGAAGGAGTGCGAGAGAGTGAGAGAGCGAAGAGAGAGAAGAAGAAAGATAGTGAGAAGAAGAAGAAGAAATAAGAAAGAAAGAGAAGAAGAGCTAAGAAGACTAAGAGGATCGTATAGCCCTATCAATCAATCCTAATAAGAATACGCAGAAGAAGAAAGAATCTGAGAAGAGAGAGATCAGATACAGAGCAATCTTCGCTCTAGATCCTATCCCCTCACCCTCGACTATAGCTAGATAAGACAGAGAGCATATAGTCCATCGCTCTATCTCTCTTAGAGCGCGTTATAGTGTCTCTAAGCGCATATATGGAAAGATGAAAGATATAAGGAGACGAGATGAGATGAGAGAACGATACAGCGAGGGGTATTTGCTCAGTTTTCTTGCTCAAGAAAAAAAAAATTGTAATGGCTTAGAAGACAGCCTCTCCTCGTTGTTGTTGTTTGGGTGGGGGTTGGGCGGGCTCGTTTTGTTGGGTTGGGGGGGTGTGGGTGGTTCGTTTTGTGAGGGTGGGGGGGGGGGGTGTCGGTGTTGGGTATCCGTGTTATGGTGGTAGCTCGTGTTTGGGGGTGTGTTGGGGGGAGCTCGTGTGGGGGTTTGGTTGGTGGGTGGAGCTCCGTGTGGGGCCTCGTTTTGGGGGGTTTTGGGGGGTTGGTTTTGGGGTGGGGGGTGTTGGGGGTGAGCTGTGTTGGGTTTGGGGGGGCGTGTTGGGGGGTTGGGGGGGGGGTTGTGGGGTGGTTGTGGTTGGGGGACAGCTCGTGTTGTGGGGGAGGTTTGGGGGGTTTTTTGTGCGTGTTGGGGGTACGCTCGTGTTTTGGGGGGTTGGGGTTGTTGTGTTGGGGGGGGGGGGGGGGGGTTTTTGGGTGTGGGGGGGGGGGGTGCAGCTCGTTTTGGGGGGGGGGTGTTGGGACAAGGGGGGGGTGTTGGGTCGTGTTGGGTGGGGGGGGGGTTGGGGTTGGTGTGTGGGGCGTGTTGGGGTGGTTGGTGGGTGGGTGAGCTCGGGGGTTGGGGGGGGTGTTTCTGGGGGGTTGTGGTCGTGTTGGGGGGGTTGGGGGGGGGCTCGTGTTGGGGGGTTTGGGGGGGGGGGGGTTGGGGGTGGGGGGGCGGGGGGTTTGGGGGGGGGGCTCGTTGTTGGGGGGGGATGTTCTTGGGGGGTGCGTGTTGGGGGTTGGTGGGTTGGGGTGGGGGAGGGGCGTGTTGGGGGGTGTTGGTGCTCGTTTTGGGGGGGGAGCTCGTGT
>JADBJO010006035.1:17500-20000 GCA_016801955.1 Conus betulinus
TCACATCTCTATGATGACACTGGTTTGTAGGCTGTGTCGTCCCTTTCTGTTTCTGTGGGCTGTCATCCCCTTTCTGTATTCTGACACTGGTGTGTTGGCTGTCATCCCCTATCTGCAGTTTGTGCTGCAGCGCTGTCAGTATGTCTCGCAGCAGCTGTTTCTTGGGGGTGCTTCTCCAGCTGTTGCGGTCTGTTGCGAGGTCCACCCAGGACTCAGTGTTGATCTCAAGCGCCTTCATGTCTCTTCTGCAAACGTGTTTGTATCACAGCTGTGATGCTTAGAGAATAGAGGAAAACAGTTATTATCTTCAGGAAAACAGTGCGCAAGGTAAACAGCTGAGCTCTTTTTTTTTCTGAATGATGATTTCTGTCTCCCTGGGAAAGCATCTGCGATCGGCTTATGAAGCTGGTATGCTTCAAGGCACATACATCTCGCTGCAGCAGATGCTTTTTAGGGGTTGCGGTTGATCCTATTGCTGGGTTGTTCTTCTCGAGCATTTTCGTTTTGTCACGGGATCTGCTTGCTCATTCCCTGGAACTCTGCTTTGGAACGGGACTCAGTTCAGCACCAGCCCTCTACCGGTGGCAGCTTCTTGCAGCGCGTTGCTCATGGATGGCAGCTTGTTGCTCTGCTACAACGGCAGGACTGAGAGGGTGCCAGATGGAATGAGACAAAATGTTATTTCCCCTACCTTTGTCTACATTTCACGACTAGTTTCCCACTATGAATCTGCTGCTTTCCGCTACCATTTCGTGTCTATTTCTACCTTCATCTTTTCGTGTTTTCAGATTTCATTTATCTATAGTTTCTGTTTGATACCTTTCCTACTAATCTCATTGTTTCCCATTCCAGTCATACTTTTTTTTTTTTTACCTACTTCTACTTTTGCCTACCTGTAACAATAGTATCATGCCTTCTCCTAGTTTTTCTACAAGGTATCCCCTCCTTTTGCTTTCCCCTCCACCCTTTTATGATTATTATGAATACTTATGTAGCGCCTATCCTCGGCTAGAGACCGAGTTCTAAGCGTCATACAATCCACACCCGTTTACACAACGGGCTGCCTACCTGGGTGGTGCCGACTGAAGGGTTGCCAACCGGCGCTTCATTCAGTCGTTTCTCGTTTCCATTTTCTTACATCCTTCATTATCTCCATTTCTCACGCAGGGTGTGTGCTGTGTGTAACGTGTCATCCATACCAACAGCCAAAGCCAAACCTGTGTAACGTGTCATCCATACCAACAGCCAAACCTTTTCCGGATTTTCTATGCCATTCATTTCCCTCCTACTCATTCTCCAGCTGTTCCTATTTCCTCAGCTTTTCCGGTTCTCTCTCTCCTCCCCCCCCCCCCCCCCCCCCCCCCCCCCCCCCCCCCCCCCCCCCCCCCCCCCTCCCTGAATTTTGTCAACCTTTTTTTCTTCTTTTCCTTCAACGTTTCTCAGCTTTTCTGTTTTTTCCCAACCTTACTCTAAAATTCTTTTTATTTCGGTTGACCTTTTCCTAACCTTGTTCTGCTTCACCTGTCTTGGCATAGTTTCCGCTTTTTTTTTTTTCCCTTTCTCCAATGCCTTCCTGTTTTTTTTCTGTCGTTTACGTCCCTAAGCTACGTTTTTTCCCTCTGTTGTTGCTCTTTGTCGTGCCTGCTAAAAGACTCCAGGGACCATCTTGAACCGCCGAAGTACTTGAACATACGGTACCAAATGCATCAGCTAGGGATGAAATCATTCGGTGTGTGACCGTTTATGATTTCCCCGCCGAGTGGTTAGCCACACTCCGACTTCGAGGGATTGTGGAGGCTGATGATGTTATGCTAGGAGCTTGTCGGAACTGAAAACAATTTCCTGCATAACACGCAGAGCATAACAACATTTTGATGTAGCCTTGGTGTTTTAGCCTATGTCAATTGGTCTGACACAGTCTTAAGCCAAGGCGGCTAAGGGTTTTAAATCTCTAATGTTATAGTTAACGGAACATTAATTTTTGCTCTTTGAACGAACAGTGTGTTCATTCGCTGTTTGTTTGGGCTCTTTTGATTTTTTTGTTTTGATTTCTTTCTTCTCTCTCTTTCGTTTTCTAACGGTTTTAGTCTCTAATGTTATGGTTCACAGAAAAATAATTTTCCTTTTTGAACGAAGGATATATTCATTCGCTATTTGTTTGGGCTCTTTTGATGATGTGATTTCTTTCTCCGTTTCTTTTTCTTTAACAAATCATCCTCATTATTCCTTGTACAGTTTGCTTTACCAGTCTGAGTTTTGTTTGATCAATTCCCGTAGCATTTACATCTGCCCCCTCCCCCTTCCCCTCCCTCATATCTTTCATTTTACACATCTCCACCTAGTGGATAACTAGATAACTAGTGTTGTAATGCCTGCATATTACACTGCTTCATTAAGGGGCATTGGTCTTAATTGAATAAAATTTTGAATTCTGAATTCTGAACTCTCTCTCTCTCTCTCTCTCTCCTCTCTCTCTCTCTCTCTCTCTCTCTCTCTCTCT
>JADBJO010006035.1:65000-67500 GCA_016801955.1 Conus betulinus
GCTATTTGGCCGTTGGTATGGATGACACGTTACACACAGCATGCACCTTCCCCGAAGCTGGAGAATGGTTTGCCCTTAATGGCGGGAACTTTTTTGAAAATCGGCCATACACTCAAAACTCTACTCTCTCGTTGGGTAGATGGGATTTTCATCCTTGCCTGTCCATACAGGGAGTGTCCGCAGGAGTATCAGCCTGCATACGCAGAAGGAAAAGAAATAATCCAACATACGCAGAGCATTACCTACTACGCTGCATGTGGACAACCATGATTTGTTTTAGTCGTGGACCCAGAGTGAGGGAATGTCCATTCTGGAGATCGCCACCACGTCCGTCCAACGGCAGTCTTCTAAACTAGCAGATACTGATACACGTATAATTAGCACGTACATACAGTCTGTGAACAGAAGGCTCCACCCTGCTGTCTTAGCGAACGTTCGTTCGGGCGGTGGCTCGTGTCCCATGGGTTGTGCATTCCATGTCATGTACCACTCACAGTGGAACCTATTCTCTCAGAGTGTTGGGACTTGCATGATGTGGGACGTTAACATTTCACAGCAAAACCCCATGAAAACCTGGTTCAGAGATGATGTCCCGCCTGCTGTGTGATCTTTGAATTTCTGAAGGAGATGTAACAAATTTTCATCTGATCTGAGAGTTTTTACAGAAGACACTTTTTGAATAAAATGTCCTGTGTGTTTTTAGGTGTATTGTTAAGGGTTGTGTGAATTATTTTTTTCAGTGACTTGTGAGTTGACTTCAAGTGCGGTGACAGCACTGACATGGCCCTTTGCGGTCGGCTCGGCTATGAGCAACATTGCCTTACCTTACGTCTCCCAGTGACAGAACCCAGTAGATATTCCGACTCGCCAGATCCCCTCTCCCAGTGACAGAACCCAGTAGATCAGATTCCGACTCGCCAGAACCCCCCCCCCCCTCTCTCTCTCTCTCTCTCTCTCTCTCCTCCCTCCCCTCCCTCTCTCGCACAGTCTTCAGAAAACGCCACCTCTGTGGATGTTATTACCTGGTTTCTAGCTACAGACAGAGGCATGCGTTTTCTGCGGCCCTTTGGGAATATGGAATCCGTGTTGTCTCCCCTGTTACCAAGCAACCTGCTGACCGGAACAAATGACGTAACTAGCCTCCATTCCGCACGTACGTGCAGCTTTCGAGGGAGGGTGGGATGGGGTGGAGGGGTGGATATCTGGGTTAGGGGAGAGTTTCGGAGGAAGGAGAGGAGGGAGGACGATGGGGTGGTGGGGTGAACGGTGGGATGGTGCTGATGTTCAATGAAACATCAACCCCTAACATCTCTTCTCACTAACCCTCACTAACCCGTCACCATCCCACCCCCTAAATCTGAGTCCCCCCCCCCCCCCCCCCCCCCCCCCCCCCCCCCCCCCCCCGCGCCGCTTCACCCCCGCAAGTCCTCTGTCGCCCACTCACCGTATCACTTCCGGCTGTCGTCAATTGGTCGCGGGGCTTATCCCCCTTGACACTGTTATATTTGAATATCTCCTGTACCCTTCCCCCTCTTACAGAGGACCTGATCCGCCCCTGGGGAGTGTACATTACCTTACAAATCAGCCAAAGAGAAAGCCGACGCCGCTTGGGGGAACAAGGGACAGACGGGAGACGACATCAAACTATCAAACTGAAACAGTGGCAGCCCTCCGCTCCCTCCCCCCCCCCCCCCCCCCCCCCCCCACCCCCGCCCCTCTTTCCCTCCTTCCCCCCCCTCTCTCTCTCTCTGTCTGCCTGTCTGTCTTTGTCTCTCTTTCTGTCTGTCAGTCTGTCTGTCTGTCTGTCTGTCTGTCTCTCTCTGTCTGTCTCTCTCTCTCTCTCTCTCTCTCTCTCTCTCTCTCTCCTCTCCTAAAATTCTGTCAACATCTTTCCTCCCCCATTTCCTCTCCCCATCTCAAACTGTTTAACCCAATTATCCACTGAAGATAAGGAATGGTTCAGAGAGAGAGAGAGAGAGAGAGAGAGAGAGAGAGAGAGAGAGAGAGAGAGAGAGAGAGAGAGACAGACAGACAGACAGACAGACAGACAGACAGACAGAGAGAGAGAGAGAGAGAGAGACAGAGAGAGACATTATAACCATATTTGATCGTCTGTTCAAAATATGTGCAGCCCTTTACCCAGAGAAAGATGGACAGAATTATTCATTTCCAAGGAACAACAGCATAAACACTCAAATTTTCGCGCCCAGCCTAACCAAAGCGAGAGAGACTGAGGGCTAAGAGAGCAACAGACATGCTCAGAGAGAGAGAGAGAGAGAGAGAGAGAGAGAGAGAGAGAGAGAGAGAGAGAGAGAGAGAGAGAGAGAGACAGACAGACAGACAGACAGACAGACAGAGAGAGCAAAATTTCTTTCCTTACTGTCAAACTTCATTTGAAAGAGTGTAGACAGCGACGATGAACAATTGAAACCAATGTGGTTTAGCGAGGGAGAAAAAAACACACAAGAAGTATTTGAAACAAACATGGATGAGAGAGAGA
>JADBJO010006035.1:75000-80000 GCA_016801955.1 Conus betulinus
CAAGACATTGCCTTGTGATGTACATCAAAGCATTGTCTTCTGATGTATATCAAAGCATTGTCTTCTGATGTATATCAAGACACTGTCTTCTGGTGTATATCAAGACATTGCCTTCTGATGTACATCAAAGCATTGTCTTCTGATGTATATCAAATCATTGTCTTCTGGTGTATATCAAGACATTGTCTTCTGATGTATATCAAAGCATTGTCTTACGTTGTATATCAAAACATTGTGTTCTCTTGTCCATCACGACGCTGTCTTCTCATGGATATCAAGAAAGTTTGCCGGACTTTGAGACATGGGCCGTGCGATTGGAGTGAGTGTGTGAAGAAAGGCCGGTAATGGCCGTACATGACTGACTGAAATTCTTGAAAAACCAGCCACTCCTACGTGGACCACACATCTCCATGAAAAGGACTACGTTTTTCACCTGCGTCAGCCGCTTTTTGTTTTGTTTCTCTGTCTGTCTGTCCGCTGAAAAAAAAAAGTTAACAAACGAATCACAAGACAATACATGACGCGTTTCGACCCTTAGGTCTTTTTTCAGGTAAGATAAAACACCACTCAGGACAACGAAAATGAACGCACAATCACTTGCTTTCATCCAGTTTGGCGCAAAATGGGTGTTGAAACCTGACCTTGAGCCGAATTGGATGAAGATAAGTGATTGCTCGTTCATTTTCGTTGTCCTGAGTGTTGTGTATCTTGCCTGAGGAAGACCTAAGAAGATGAAACGCGTCGTGTGTTTTTCTGGTGAATTGTTTGTCAACGTTTTTGGGGGTGGAGCTTAAAGCAATGATTTTTAAAATTTGTTTAGATTTCCGCCTGCAGCCGCCTCACGTTGCAATAAGATCTGGAATACAAATGAAAATTCAATATGGTCCAAAGATGAACATGCCAAAAGTTAGCTTACATTCAGAGCAACGGACGAGTTGGGAATCACATGCTGGGCAGTTCATGTCACTGTAAACTGAAAAAAAAACTGCGTGGATCTCTATGAAAAATGAATCAGGCTGATTAGATATATATAAGAATTGCATGGATCTCAATGAAAAATAAATCAGGCTGATATATTCGAACATTTATTGGAAGCTGTGGTGTGGAACCTGCATTATGACTAAACTGAGTTCCATTTTCGTGCAGGTTTTTTAGCTTTCCCAGGTGCTATATTTTGGATTCTTTCTTGGCGGCACATAAGACCGTATGGCGAAAACTTGGCTGTGTCTGGAGTGGCACTGTCTTCATCTGTCCGTGGGCAGTGGTTGGTTAGGTCTGTGGGATGTGCTCGACAGCTGGAGGGTGGTGATTTTTGCCGGTGGGCTCTGCAGTCATGAAATACGGGCTGGTACACCCATGGGGATGCTACTTTAAGGCTGTTATGAGTTGCATCCTGTAGCCTGATTTACCTCTGTTCAGGAGCAGTTATGTCCCTTGATATCTTTATGGAGTGTCCTGCGCGTGCCTGTACCCATCGTCAACATAGCGCAGGCCTCCAAGGGTGGTACAGGACTGCTCTAAAGGCAGTTGAAGACAGTGTTTCTCTGGGTCCTCCCCAGCGCCTTCGGTATTTCTTTTTCTTCTGTTTATTATTTTGTTTCAGTTTCGTTGTATTTAAACAACAAACAAAAGCGAACAAACTCCCAAACATGTTTCTGATATCCTGCAAAGGTGAAAGAATAAATAACATACATCACCAGATTTTTTTTTTTCTGATTAAGTAGCTCAGTAGTGTCCATCTATTGAGTCTTCTTCACCTTTGATGAAAATTGAACATGAATAACATGATGTATGACATGTAATGCGGTTTAAAAAAGAAAAAAAGGAGAGAGAGAGGAGAGAGAGAGAGAGAGAGAGAGAGAGAGAGAGAGAGAGAGAGAGAGAGAGAGAGAGAGAATGGAAATGGAAATGAAAATGGCTTATTCAGGTTAGGCCACAGCCCCTACTGAAGGGGGAACTATTACAATGGCAACATAACGAAAAGAAAAAGTAAGGATACATCAACATAATAATGACAAATTTCAACATCTTTTGACCATAGAGTACAACAGATACATGCTTCAATATTAACATTCACATCCTTCAACTACAGTCGCACGCCTTTTAAATGTCTTATATAAATGCATGCATACATTCTTCAGTATAACTTCGTTACTGTTAGCCATCAATAAGGCTACGTTGAATAGACATGGATTTGCATAAAATTTTCCCGGAATATATTATTGCCGAAGCTCACAGAGACTAGGGCAACAAAACAAAACATGTACTTCATCTTCGATTGCGTCATTACACAATGGGCATGCTACATGATTAGTTGATAGCTGATTATATCGGTCCCAATGTATTTGCCATATCTGTTACTCCGAATCTAAATTTTGTTAAATGACATCTAATATGTCTGTCGATGTCAATTAAAAGATATCTTTCACAGCTCCTAGATGATTTGAAAGTTCTATATAAAGAAAACCGGTCACTGTCTTGGAGATGTTCACTCCAGTTTTTGCCATCGGCAATCAATAAGCCTCTGGCGAAATTCATCCAGAAATGCATTTATTTTTTTCAACCCCTTGATTTAGCCATACCATTCAAAACCATTCTGAAATAATGTTTCTCGAATCTTGAAACCCACGTATATATTTACCGCGTGAGTCTCGCCACATCAACATCTCGTAAGCTTTCACCGGCAGTCTATTTCCATCCATACGTAATAGCTTACGCCAGTATCTAATACACCGAACAGACGTATTTACTTAAACAGGGTAGCGTCCTGTCTCTCCGTACACTAAATCATTCGGCGTTTTAAGCTGTACCCCTAAAGATTTTTTTAATGCAAATAACTGGACCTTTTCAATGCAAGCAACTGCTTTATCTAATCCCCATATTTCAGCACCGTACATGGCATTAGGTAGAACCTGATAATCAAAAATTGTCAAAAATACTGCAAATGAATTATTCTTAAGCATGTACAACTTTTGCATGATACACAGCAAGGCGTTCTTTGCTCGGCTTGCAAGGTCTTCACAAGCAACAAAACTAAGTCTCGTGGAGAAATATATACCAAGATACTTATAACAGTTGACAATCTTCGTTTCCTCTCTCCATTAAGAAACCACCTTTCACTCGCTGCAAGATAACCACCTTTCCTGAATACAACAACATTATTCTTTTTCATATTGATCTTAAGCTAAAGTCTTCAAGATGCACTCCATAAACTATTCAGTTGTGTTTGAAGACCAACTGGTGTTTTGGAAAGCAAGGCAATGTCATCTGCTAACAACAAAATAAACAATTCCATGAAATCAGGAGTCAATGTTGCACCGCACCTTCCTTTCGCTATTATTTCCAGGGCTATCTCGTTTATAAATAAGGAGAAAAGTACAGGGCTGCATGCATCACCCTGTTTTTACCCCTCTTGTACATGATATAGTCAGTAAAACTAGCACCAGATCTTACTCTTGCTTTCACACTACTATACATACTATTAGTACATTTGTAGAGTTTTTCCTTGAATTCCATTCTTTTGGAGTACTGGCCAGAGCAATAATCTTGATACAGAGTCGAAAGCTTTTTCGAAATCAATAAAGGCAACATATAATTTACGGTTCTGTGAAAACTGTTTATGTATTAGCCCTAAGAGTGTGAACATTTGATCAATAGTTGAGTAGCCTTTCTTAAACCCTGCGTGATGTTCACCTGTGATGTCGTTTCGCCGTACCCACTCTTGTAGCCTGCAATTGATTATTGAACTAAATACCTTACTACTGGTGTCACCCAACGATATATCTCTATAACTGCCAGGGACATCAGTTGCACTCTTTTGAAACAGTAGCACGATTATTAGCTCTGTTCATCGTACTGGAAATAACCCATTATCAAAAAGTGTATTGAAAAACGTAACAAAGAAATCAATAATAACATTACTACCAAATTTCAGTAATTCTCCAATAATTCCATCTGCCTGCAGATTTTCTGTTTTTTAAGCCTTTTCATTGCAGTTGAAATCTCCACTCTTGAAATTGGACGATCAAAGTAGGAACACTCGGTACTATTTTTCAGACAGATTTACTTCGCTAGTGACATTAATAACATCGTCTGCGGTTTCACCATTTTCAAGAAGCTCATGAAAATGAGAAAACCAGTCATCAACAGATATATTATTGGATGTATGCACTCTTTTCACAGATATTCTGCGCAAGTGCTTCCAAAATTCTTGCTGGTCATTCACCGAATTTACGAGGTTACATAGTAGAGAACTGTTATTTTCTTTTTCCTTCCTCTCGATCATTTTTTTTTTTTTTATTCTCTTTGTGCAAGACAATATGTTTTGTTATCTTCTTTATCTAGCGTTCTCCTGTATATCCGCAGAGGCCTTCTTGCATTTAATTTAGTACTAGTGCACTCTGTGTCATACCAATCATTGTCCCCATTCCTACCATCCAATCTAATTCGTCTTTTCATGCATTCAGCTTGTTTTATAATACACTCATTAAAAGCCTCAAGGGCAGCATTAACATCCTTGTCAATGAGAGCAATAGCTCGTCCAAACAACGACGGTGTATATTTGCTATTCATTTGCTCATTAAATAGATCAGCATGTTTATCTCGCCACAGGAATTTTTCAATAAACTGAACTTTTTTTTTATTTCACATATCTCGTTTCTATTGTTCTGAAGGGAACCAATGCTAAATTCCAACGGTAAATGGTCAGAATCAATTCGTTCAGCTAATAAAGTTTACAAAACAGATGGATGACAGCAAACAAATCACAGGATGCTGTGAAAAATCATTCACACTACTTCCAGTTTCTGATATGTATGCGAAATGACCTTGACAGTCACCATTACATACACCGTTTTAAATACATAGACCCAGTGATGTACACATATTCAACAACAACTTGCCATATATCTGTTTAAGCATTTATCTTCAGAGTTTCCGTCACTCATCTCAGGTCTGTAGCTTAATTGAAATTATTGACAATTTCATGTGCATTCTCAAGT
>JADBJO010006035.1:90000-95000 GCA_016801955.1 Conus betulinus
CTCCTCTCTCCTCTCTCTCTTCTCTCTCTCTCTCTCTCTCTCTCTCGTCGCTCGCACTCGCTCTCTCTCTCTCTCCTCTCTCTTTCTCTCTCGCATCTCTCTCTCTGTCTCCCTCTCTCTCTCTCTTGTGAGGCTCGCTTTTTCGGCGGGGAAAACGGGCAGTGCCCTCTCTCCCTCTCTCTCTCTCAACTCTCCTCTCTCAATCTCTCTGGTCTCTCTCTCTCTCTCTCATCTGTCTCTGGGCGGTCTGTCTCCTCTGTCTGTCCTTCGGTGGGGTCTCTCTCTCTCCTCTCTGTCTCTCCGTCTCTCTGTCTCTGTCTGTCCTGTCTGTCTGTCTGTCCTGTCCTGCCCCCTCTCTCCTCTCTCTCTCTCCACTCTCCTCACTCTCTCCTCTCGCTCTCTCTCCCTCCCAACTCCTACCTCTCTCCTCCGGTCTCTCCTCTCCGGGGTGGTCTTCCCTCTCCTCTCCTGGGGTGGGTGGTGTTTTGATGACTTGAGCTGATGGTTTCGTAGGCGTGTACCTAAACAAAAGGTTAAACCAATGAATAACATATAAAATGGACAAAAACAATCAAATGACATACAACGACCACGCAAAACACATACATATTCATCCAGTGAACTCAAGAAGAAGGAAACCATGGCCAAAAAGCAACAAACAAACAAACAAACAAACAAACAAGCAAACAAAATATCCAGTTTAACAGAGAAGATGAAAACACGAGAACTACGCATGATCAACACGTCAACAGCAAATAAACATTCAGCTCAATAGCGAAGAAGAAGCAGTTAAAGACCCAACAACAAACGGAAGGACCAATCCTCGGTACTGGAACAGGAAACTTGAGCAATCACCGCTATCAAATCCCTAAGCCCACCACCACCCCCACCCACCCCCACCCCTACCCCCCTACCCTACACCACTACCCCCTCATCCCCCACCCCGCCCTCGACACACACACACACACCACACCACCACCACCTCGATCGCCAGCTGTGTGTGCGGGCATAGGTAGAGCCTCTGTCAAGCTGTTGCTAGTAATACAAACATAAGAAAAACAAGACGCACGGTCGCACTGCCGCAGGGGTAAGGAGGCGATCGCTGCTTGCCAAGGTATTAAAGAGAGAGAGAGAGAGAGAGAGAGAGAGAGAGAGAGAGAGAGAGAGAGAGAAGAAGAAGAAGAAAGAAGAAGAAAAAAAAACGAAAAACAACCCCTTGGCCTCACGAGCGAGGAGGTGTTGCGAACTTGCAAAGGCTGAAAGGCACCAAGCCCTGCCCTGCTCTACGGGCTATTCTGTTCTGCTGAGCCATTGAAATTATAGCCTTAGTCGGGTCCGGTAGAGAACCTCGTCGCCTAATTGTTGACGGCTGGGGTGCCGTGCCGCTGCTGGTGGTGGTGGTGGTGGTAGTGATGGTAGTGGTGGTGGTAGGGGGGGGGGGGGGGGGGGCAGTATGATAGAGTTCTACTACCCATACTACTACCAAGCTTCGTGGCCGCTGGACGTACAATTGGCTGCCTCCTGTTTGTATCTGCGCTTGTCACTAGGGGCCTCTCGTCCCTACGGTGGTAGTTGGTTGGAACTGCTTGCTGCCAAAGTAAAAAAAGACCTACCTACCTATACTAAACCTACCTGTGGTCGTCGGGGATTCTTTCGCAAAGAGGGGTCGCTGCTTATGCAAATCACAGCTGCCCTTCTCTCTCTCTCTCTCTCTCTCTCTCTCTCTCTCTCTCTCCTCTCTCTCTCTCTCTCTCCTCTCTCTCTCTCCTCTTCATAATAACGTCAAGTGTTTGTTTGTACTCTTTCAGTTTTCGGGTGGGGGTGGGGGGCGGGGGTGAGAGCATGTTTAACGATTGAAACTTCGCTGGAGAGTTTGATTGTTGACAATCCTAGGTAACCGAGTAATTCTCTGTCTCTGTGTATGTATCTGTCTCTGTCTCTCACTCTAGGAAACAAGATGACTCTCTCTCTCTCTAAGAAATAGAATGAATCTCTCTCTCTCTCTCTCTCTTAAGAAACAAGATGAGTTTTGGATGGATGAGGAGGTTTGTTTCGTTGCTCGCTGCCATGTACACGTATTTTAATTGTCAGGACCTTTTTTTTGTTTCCTAACGGTGGGCAAATCACACGAATTTCTTCATTAATGTTCTTATAAATTTCAAAGCTCTGTTTTCTTAACAGTCTAGAAATGCCCTCCCCCCCCCCCCCTCCCCCCCCCCCCCCCCCCCCCCCCCCCCCCCCCCCCCCCCCCCCCCAACCCCCCCCCCCCCCCTCTTCTTCCCGTTCTTCTTTATTTAACTTTTACGTGGGATTTGCCTAAACAGGCAATGCAGAGCCACTGTCAGAGATTGACAAGTTTTCGTCTGACCAGAATGATATAATAATAGCAGTAACATGTATCAAATGTGTAGGTCGTCAGCTTTTCGTCTATTTGTAGATCCAGTTTAGTGGGGTCTTTGACACTTTCAGCATCACTATTGCAGAAAAGGAAGTCTTGTTGTCTTCGTTAGGAATGTTATGTGTTCGCCGATATTTGTTCGTTTCCTTTTCTTTGAGCACGATTCTGCAAAACTTACGAAACATCATGGAAAGATTCAATGTCGTCCAGGAAGGAACTCATTCAATTTGGGAGCCGATCCGTACCTTGGACATGGTTCAGATTTAGATTAAAACACCTGTTAGAATCGTTCTGCAGCTTTGAAAAACCACGGGGAACAACTACTTCTATCAATACAACTATTACCTCCCTTGGCTAGGCAAAATGCTTTCAATGTCTATCCAAATTATTGATAATGTAGCAATGTAAAATTAATGTTAAAATCAATAATTAGCTTTGAAATGATGAGTGATATATTTTCGTGAAATATCAATACTTTTAAGACACAAACATTCATGTTTTGTGTTTTCATGTTCTATAAATGAAAAAGTAGTCGAAAATTAACTCATCAACAGTAATTCTCTCCCTTGGCAGTAACTTTTTTTTTCACTCAACAACTTGAGTGGATATAAGACTAGTTCAGCCTTGACAGGGTTCAGCGCTCAATGACTATCCCACCTGCCTCTTGACTCATGCATTATTGTGAAAGAGACCGAACAGCTAAAGAAGGAAAACTCGGTGATTCGGAACAGATTAATTGCTAATGGCCGCAGTCATCTGTTAAGGCTACGACGTGCCTCCACAAAGTGTGCGTAACAAAAGCAGCGATCTAATGTCACAGTTTTCCTTCTCTGTTGGAATGTATTTATATATGCATGTGTGTATGCATGCATGTAAATGTGTGTGTATGTGTGTGTATGTGTGTTGGTATCGATGTATGAAAGAATGTATGTAAGTTTGCATATGTGTATGTGCGGATGGATGGATGCATGCATGTATGAGTTCATGTGTGTATGCATGCATGTATGTACGTATGCATGTAAGTATGTATGTATGTATGTATGCATGTGTGTGTATGTGTATGTATGTACGTGGGTGGTATGTATGCATGGATGGATGGATGTGTGTACGTATGCACACACACACACACACACACACACACACACACACACACACACACACACACATATATATATATATATATATATATATATATATATATATGTGTGTGTGTGTGTGTGTGTGTGTGTGTGTGTGTGTGTGTGTGTGTATAATATGTATATTGTGCCTACACATCGTATCAGCATATTCGATCTATCTGGACTAATGCTGCTCCCGTTGATCATTTTTAAACCAAGCTTACTCGCAAATCACAGCAGTCAGTCATCTGGCAGAGAAGAAGAGAGCAAATCCATGTACTCACAAGTCAGTGCTTATTCAGCCAGTGCTGCTTTGATCCGATGTTGACTATGCCTTGTTTTTCTACAATGTCATACTTTCCTATTGCAACGTTTCCCAAGTATTTCATTTTTCCGTGCATTCTCAAATTTTTTTTTTTTTTTAATGTTTTTCTTTTATCCTTTCCTCACATTTTCGTTTTTTCTTTTTGATTGTCCATGTGTGTGTGTGTGTGTGTGTGTGTGTGTGTGTGTGTGTGTGTGTGTGTTACTTTTTCATTCATTTTCTTACATTAAAAGATCTGAATTTTTGCTGCTTGTTCTTCTTGTTCCCCCCCCCCCCCCCCCCCCCCCCCCCCCCCCCCCCCCCCGTTTTCGTTTTCTTTCTCACCCGCCTTCTGTAACCTACTGTTATCCTAATATTTTTTTTCTTTTACATATCTGTACACTTTCCTAGAAACGTCGTTTCGCTTATCTTAAAGAAATCTAACCGACAGAAATCTAACCGAAGTACCATCCTATTTTGTGCGCCTCCTTTGAGACGCATTACCAAATGGAGGGACGCTACACTACAAAATGGCTGTCAGTACAACCAGAAAGATTAGTTATCTCGCATAATTTCCACTGATCTTCTCGAATGTGAACATTTGGCTGTATAGAGATAAGTCTTGGACAGTGATTAATGGCAACTATGATTTAGAGGCATTTTTGTCGTGGTGCTTAATGTGATGACAATATTCACTGGCGGGCGAAAGTAACGTCCCTTGTGGTCCCACGATACTATTTGGAATGATATGCTACATAATCCAGGTAAACGTTTTGAGGCATAGCATGTTAAGATAGTGAACTGAAACGAATATTAAACCCTATTTCAGCTTTCACAAAACAACTTTCTACCATATATTTCACTTCGTTTGAAGCATCCCTGTTTATGGCTAATGACATCACTCACAGTCAATAAGCAACAGAATGTGGCTGCTCCCTGAAATAAACGAGGGCCGTTTTTGGGGCGACGCATGCGCGGCACACAAGATGTTGCACGCGAGCCTAACAATTCCAACACCAGATACTGTATCGGTTTTCACACAACGACTCCCAACCAAACATTTCACTTAGTTCAAACTATCCCTATTGATGGTTTATCTCATCACTCACACTCAATATCAAACCATGTTTCAACATTCACGAAACAACTCCCAATCCAACACTTCACCTAGTTTAAAGTA
>JADBJO010006035.1:102500-110000 GCA_016801955.1 Conus betulinus
GTTTGTAATGTTGTTCATCGGCAGGAAATATGTATGATATGACATCCTTCTGTCTGTCTGTCTGTCGGTTGGTCGGTCAGTCATTCTGTCTGTCTGTCTGTCTGTCTGTCTGTCTGTCTGTCTCTCCCCTCTGTGTGTGTGTGTGTGTGTGTGTGTGTGTGTGTGTGTGTGTGTGTGTGTGTGTGTGTGTGTGTGTGTGTGTTAGTGTGTGCATGGACGGGTAGATGCGTGCGTGCGCGCGTCATGTAAATATGATACAGTGATAGTGCTTCACTCATGGTAGTACAGTGCCTCACAGGCTCTCGTATTTTACCTGATGAATTTCTACGTGAATTAGTAGAGTATTGTTGAACTGAACTGAACTGAGCAGAACTGAATTGCCCTCGTGAAATTGTAATTGTATCATTGAATTGAACTGAACTGAACCGAGCTAAATTGTCCTCGTGGATAAGTAAAGCATTATTGAACCGAATGAATTGAATTGAATTGAATTGAATTGAATTGAATTGTCCTCGTGGATAGGTAAAGTATTATTGTAACTGAACTGAACTGAACTGAACTGAAATGAATTGAATTGAATCGAATTGTCGTCGTGGATGGGTGAAGTATCATTGAACTGAACTGAAATGAAATGAAATGAACTGAATTGTGCTCGTGGGTGACTAAAGTATTGATCAACTGAACTGAGCTGAGCTGAAGTGAATTGAATTGAATTGTCCTCGGGGACTAAAGTATTATTGAACTGAGCTGAACTGAACTGAACTGTCTGCGTGGATAATAAGTAATGTATTATAGAACTGAACTGAACTGAATTGAATTGTCCTTGTGGGATAATAAGTAATGTATTATAGAACTGAACTGAACTGAATTGAATTGTTCTTGTGGATAATAAGTAAAGTATTATAGAACTGAACTGAACTGAACTGTCTTCGCAGATAAGTAAAGGATTATTGAACTGAACTGAACCGAACTTAACTAAACTGAATTGTCCTCGCACATAAGTAAAGTGTTATGAACTGAACTAAACGGAATTAAATTGTCCTCGTGGATAGTTAAAGTATTACTGATGAAACTGAATAGAATTGAATTGAACTGAGCTGAATCGCACACGTCATGTTTTACGTGTATAATGGCAGAAAAAAAAAAAAGGAATGACTTCAAAACAAAGGCGGAATGAGAGGAGCGCGATATTGTGTTGTTGCAGCGAAATACTTGTATGTTTTGTGGTCGTTTAATTGTTGGGGAGAGGGGAAGAAGGAACGAGGAAAGAGGGGAGGGGGAGGGGGCGACGTACGGGGGGGGGGGGGGGGGGGGGAGAGAATATAGGGGTATCCTTGGAGAATGATTATACGTTATCCTTCTGAATACCAAATCCATTTCCCCACCTTAAATCCTGGCAGATTTGAATAATTTACACATTTACTATGATAACTGTGTAATTCTATATGAGAATAATGCACATATTTTTGAAAAACATGGGTATCTAGGGCGCGCTGTGCACACACACACGCACGCATGCATGCGCGCGCGTGGGTCACACACACACACACACACACACACACGCACACCACACAAAACACACACACCACACACACACACACACACACACACACACACACACACACACAGGTGCGCGCGCGCGCGCGCGTTCGCGCAAAAGAGACAAAGACAGAGAGGAGCAGAGAGAGGAGGAGAAAGCAAGGGGAGAGAAAGAGAGGGGCAGCGAAGAGCTGAGGAGAGAGAGAGAGAGAGGAGGAGAAGAGAGAGAGAGGAGAGGAGAGGGAGAGAGAGAGCGAGAGGAGGGAGGAGGAGAGAGAGGAGAGGAGACGAGAGAGAGAGAGGAGAGAGAGGAGTCAGACCAGGCAGGCTGACACAGACAGAAGGGTATAGACGGACAGCCGACAGACAGACAGACAGAGAGACACACATACTGATAGACAGACAGACAGACAGCGATTAGAGACTTAAGACTCAAAATTGTTTTACCTCACATAAAGACCTAGGTCCCCCGAGAGAGATGGGAGAGAGCGGGAGAGAGGAGAGAGAGAGAGCGAGGAAAGTGGAGTGGGACGAGAGGAGACCCCCCCCGAGACGGAGGAGAGAGGAGATAAGAGAGGCCGAGAGAGAGAGAGAGAGAGAGAGATGAGAGAGAGAGACTGTGACTTTTTGTATGTGATTTTTCATTGAGTAATTTTGAATTTGACCGCTGTGGTGTGTGTGCAGATTTATAACAATCATCATTTCAGAAAGCGGAACCCTCCGTCTCTGTTGGCAATTTGACGGGTCTGCGAACTTTCCGAGTTCTACGAGCTCTCAAGACAGTCTCTATAGTGCCTGGTGAGATGCTTGGTTTGGTGGTGATCATCGTTGTCTCAGGTCGCGTCTGGTTAGTCATGCTGTCGGGGGTTCCAGGCACCATTTGGTCTCTCACTCAGTGTGTCATCCAAGTCTCATTATCACATCGTTGTCATCCACTACTCCCTCAGTTTCCTGTTCACTCACCATGTGTTTCGACCTATGCTCCATGTCACCTCCTGGTCCCTAGCACCAGTTCTGCGTCTCTGGACCACGTCCATCATCTAATCATCATCATCATCATACTGTCGTTGTTCTGTGACGTCCTTCTCTCGCCTCCCAATGACCTATATTTGGTTGTCCTCCGTCGTCTCATCAATCACGTCATCCTCATTATCATGTTCATCTCATTACTACGATTTTAATACCTCCGTTCGTATCGCTACTGTCATATCTATGCCATACACGGAGGAGCCGCAGCGTACGGTCATACGCAAACGCACACACAATATCACACACCAACACAGACACATTCGATACTCACCAAGACACTAGATGATCACACATCGCCACCGCAACACGCCCACACATACACTACACACACGCGCACGCGCGCGCGCTTAGCAAGAAGAAAGAACACCAAGCCATAAGAGAAGCACGAGAGACGACAGGAAGAGGATCATGTATGTGATCCTGAACAGAGTGTGGGCAATCAGGGTGCAGGAGGGAGAAGGCGATTGGGGTTCGCTCCGGGTGTGTCATCCAGTCGGGCAGAGGCATGGGTGGGTTTTGTGTGCCTTTTTGGACAGTGTGTCATCCGACGGAAAAGAGAGACAGCACCAGTGTCGCCTCAGTGTGTCACCCGAGAGAGAGAAAGGGTCAGCGCAATTGTTGCCCTACCCTTGGCATTCTGCTCTCCCTGTGGGGGTCTTTCAGATTCACACTACTTGTGTTCGAGTACGGTTTGTTGGCACCATGTGTCATTCATTCGGTACTACTTTCCCTAGGTTTGGCCATGTGCTCATTCAGTACGATACTACTTTCACAGGTTGGGCACATGTGGCATTAAGTTATTATAACTACTTTTCCATACATTTTTGGCATGTGTCATCAGTTCGTTAGCTATTTTCAGCATACCTTTTGGCCATGTGTCATTCGAGCGAGTCGTTACTTGATTTTTCCTAGCATGTTTGTTATTGGTAATCAATGTATTAATTCGGCACACTTTTCCCAATATGTAGTTTCCCTTTATGTGCGTTCATCAACACCAATTTTTTTCTTTTCTCCAGCCACTTGTCGTTCCACATTGGTGACGAAAGCTTAAAAAGGGTTCACTGATTCTTCCCTAATGTACGACCCATCAGACTTCCCATGTCCAGCCTACCTGCGGGCCCCGAGCACGGACGCAAAACAGAAACGAGAAGCCAACCACGAGAAGAAGACAGGCAGGACGAAGGAAAGACGAGGGGAGGAGAGAGCGAGGAGAGAGCAGCAAACAGATCAGGACAAGGCAGAAGACCTTCTAAGTTGACAGCGAGCCCAAAGTGTGCGGCGTTGTCGGATGAAGTTCAGCATTCAGCGAACGCCGGAGGTGAAAGCTCGATGAATGTCTACCGAGAGGCGCCTGCGAGAGGATGCTCGCTGTGGGGCAAAGGTACGATAAAGAAACATCAATGTCCAGAACAATTCTTGAATGTGAAACGATACGAAGCAGGTTCCGGCCAGCAAAGCCATAATGGACGCGTTCACGGGAGAAGGTAGGGATGTATCTTCTAATAGTGTATCCAACCCCATAAGGAGCAGACAAACTCTCTCTCTCGCTCTGCTCCTCTCTGCTCTCCTGACGCTCTGCTCTCTTCGCGTCCTCTCTCTTCTTCTGTATCCTCTCTCTTCTCTCTCTCTTAGAACCGCCGCGTTGACGATCGCCCGTGGGAGAATTTTGTTATTAGCCTCTATACAGACCCGGATGTCAGCGGGGTTTGATAATGGAACATGATGTTTGAATTTCGCCTTGATTTGCCATTTTTTACCCTTCTGCGATTTGCATCTCGGCCCTGGCCCATTCAAGAATATTTCGGTCTGTTTACTTCGTACTTTCATATGTGTTATCTTCAAAACAAGAGTGTTAATCTATACCCATAGTCTCATCCCATGTCTGTCTGTCTGTGATGGGTGCTCATCTGTCATGTCTGAACGTCTGCTATGGGGCTGGTCGGATCGTGTCTTCGATCTAGCTAACAACCCATTCTCTTTGCATGACCTCGGATTATGGTTATAACCATCCTCAGGCGCGCATGTTTAATGTTGAGTGTTGTACCGAAATGAGCGGGGTAAGTGCTTGTAGGAATGTACTTATGTAACTATTTGATGTGGGCTTGTTCTCTCTCTCCTCGCTCTCTCTCTGTCTGTCTCTCTCTCGTGCCCTCTCCTTCTCATTCGCAAACACAACACAAGACACACGTGCGCGGCGCGGGCGCAACACTAGACAAGGGTTGGAAATGCACGACACACAATGCCACAGCATATTCAAACGAACACACACATTATTCAAAAACGTCCACAAACTACACACACACACACATCGCACAACAGCCATCGCACAGACAACAGATCACAACACATAAAGCACACACAAGCACACCACACAACGAAACACCACACACCACCACCCACACAACACCACACCACAAGCACAAATCCAAACACACCACACAGCACACAACCACACACACACCACACCACAGCAACACACTGATATTTTGTTATGTCATTTGTTCCCTTATTTTGTTTGGTGGACTTTATCTTTTCAACTCTTCATGTTTATTTTCGTTTGTGTTGATTTCTATTTCATTTTTATTTTTACTTATTTTCATTTTTATTTTATCTATTATTTTGATTGTTCTCATCATTAATTCCTTCTATTGCTATTCTATTCTATTCTATTGTGTTACTTTTTTTTGGGTTGGTTTTGTTTTGTTTTGTTGTTTGCTCAGCGAGGTTTGGAAAACCATCGTGAACGCTCTGCTAAGGGCCTTCAAGATGTGTTCGAGGTGATATGCTTTGACGTGTTTCTGCTGATGGTCTTGCCCTCTTCTAGCCCTGGTTACATGGGCACCCCCCGGCAAGAAGAAGGAGTGTGTCCTGGACCACTTCATGGACTACCGCCACTGCATCCATGAGTTCCGCCCAACTACTTCGCCATCTGGAATCAGGTGACCTCGGTCAGCATGGGCATGCCCGATGCTGCTGGCAGTGATTCGCTGGGTGTGCGGGTAGGGGTGGGTGGTTGGGAGTGGTGGGGGAGGGTTGGCGGGTGAAGAGAGGGGCTAGGGGTCGGTGTGGGGACTGGGCCCAGGGGTGGGCCCTGGGGTGATGAGGGGGGGCGGGTAATCAGTGATGGGGGGCGAGTTGGGGGACGCATGGGTGAGGTGGGGCGGGGGGGTAAGGTTGCGGAGGACTGGAATGGGGACAGTGCATGTCGTGAGACGGTCGAGGGGACAGAATGTTATAGATTAATATTAGCTATGGTGATTCGTGCATGTGGTGAAGTGGAAAAAGATAGGAAGAAATGGTGTGGTGGTGGTTAGGTTGCGTGCGGGTGGATGTGGGTGGAGAGCTGGGGTGAAGTGACGTCGGATCAGGTTGGTTGGTAGTAGGTGTAGGTAGGTGTGGAGGGGTTGGTGGTGGTTTGGTGGTGGTGGAGTGGTCGCTTGATTGGTTGGTCGGGTGTTGGTGTCTGTGGTCGTTGGTGTAGGTAGGTGGTGGTTGCTAGGATGTGGTCAGTGTGGGGGTGGTTGGTTGGGAGTTGTGGTTGCGTCGGTTGATTGGTGGAGGTGTTGAGGTGCAGAGTTGGGGGAGTTATGGGGTGGTTGTGAAACGTGTCAAATGGGAAAAGGTAGGTTGAGCATAAATGTATGTGTTCGGTGGGGGCGACACTTGCGTGGATGTGGGGGGGGGGGGAGGATGGTGGTGGTGGTGGTGGTGTGTGGTGTGGTTGGCGGTTGTGGTGGTGGGTTTTGTTGTTGTTGATGGGGTGGTTGTGGTTATTAGAGGCTTTTTTGGTTTTGTCTCTCTTTCTTCGTTGGGGCCATTTTTTAATGTTATGTTTAGGTGAGTGAGGGGGGACGTTGGGGAGGGGGGATAGGTGTGGGGGTAGGTTGGGAGAGTGATGCTACGTGTTGTCTTGTTGTTGTTGTGTTATACTAGGTGTTTGTTCTTCATTGTTCTCGGTCTGGTCTGTCTGTCTCTGTCTGTCTCTTTCCCCTCTTTGTCTTTTTCTTTCCTTTGTTATATTCTTTTCCTCCTGCTATTGCTGACTGCGGCCTGCCCTCCTCCTCCTTCTCGCTTCTTCTCAACTTCTTTTTCTCCCTCTCTCCCCTCTTCTCATCTTCTGACTTCTTCGTTTTCCTTCACTCTGTCTTTTTTTCCTCCTGCCTCATTTTCTCTTCCTTCTTCTTTTTCTCTTTTCTCTCTCACTCCTCTGATTGTGCCCCGTTTGTTTCTTAATTTTTCTTGTCCTCTGCCTCACCTTATCTTCTTCGGCTCGCAAAAAGCCGATGCTCTCTCGAGCTATAGCTCGTTCTTTCCTCCTTCCGTCTGGCACAAATCCTCTCCGCTCTCTTCTCTCTCTGGCCTTCCTGCTCTCGTCTCCTCTCTCGCTCGCTCCTCTCTCGACTCTCCTGGTCGTCTGGTCTCGTACTATCGGTCTCGTGTGTATGTAGTTGTCCCACGAGGGAAGACTTTGTGTTGTCCAGTTCCATATCACTTCAACAACAATCTGTTAAATCAAGAGGAACCTAACTCACAAAATTTAATTAATTAAAGCCTATCAATCAACCTGCCTAAAATCCATCAATGTCCGATCGACTGTGAAGCACCCCCCCTCAATCAATGATAATTTCAATACTTTAGTGAATGAATGGTTCTGAAGATAAATAGATTCTTAGGTCAAAGAGTTTGAATAGAAGCTTAGAACGGACCATCTGACGGGATTTTATTCGGTTATTCTGATGTTTTGTCTGACTTTTGTGCATGGTATGATATGCCTCCGCCGTGCGCGCGTGGGTGTGTGTGTGTGTGTGTGTTTGTGTGTGTGTGTGTGTGTGTGTGGGGTGTGTGCTGTGCGCGCTTCGCGCACTTCGCGAGCTTCCTGTGGTGTCCCTATGTTGCGTGTGGCCCCAAATGAACGGTGTAGACTGACCTCTC
>JADBJO010006035.1:130000-142500 GCA_016801955.1 Conus betulinus
GTACATGACTGTCATTGTTATCATCATCATCATTGTCGTCATTGTCGTTGTCGTCATTATTATCATCATCATCGGCGGCGGCATCATCATCATCATCATTGTCATCGTCATCATCATCATCATCATCATCATCATCATCATCATCATCATCCATCATCATCATCATCATCAACAACAACAACCACAACAACAACAACAACAACAACGTTGTTCCATCATTTCTAAAGTGATACAAAATCTCATTGAATGCATGTTGGATATTTGAAAAACCGAGGATCGGATGGGGGGGGGGGGGGGGGGGGGGGGGGGGGGGGGGGCGGGGGGGGGGGGGGGGGGGGGGGGGGGGGGCGTGGGGGTGGGGGGGGGGGGGGGGGATGAAGTGGGATGGAAGGGAGGAGGGGCAGAAGGGGCAGGGGGGGTGGGGCGCGGGATGCAGGGGGTTGCAAGTGTTTCAGACCCCCGCCAACCATTCCCCGGCGTAACACGCCATAAACGTTGACCTTCGCGAGAACACTGACCAAGGGAAGTTATTCAATAGGGTTTTTAACAGGAGGCCCGTATTCATAACCTCACGGGATAACCTCCCTTTGAAAGACACGTATCGGCCACCAGCCACAATTAGGGATTTGCACCAAATCAGGAAATAACCCATTTAAGCATTTTGAGGCGTAGCGTAAGTTTGACCTAGCATTAAATTTCAAGCTGATAATTGATCCAAAGAAAAAAAAAATCTCCACTTACCATCAATAGTTTCCCTTGTTTGGGGGGATTTCCATCGATGACATCATTCACAATCTTCAATACTTGACCTTCCCTTCGCTGACGTCACCTATACGGCCTTCGCACTCATCCGTGACCGTATCTTTGTGCCAGGCAGAAGCCCCCAAATAGTTCCATTCCTTTGATTTTAATGTCTGCTTGGAACCATCTGGCTTGCATCTTGATGGTCATGTGAAAGAAATCGAGGAGAATGACCTCAAAGATACATTGAAAATTCTCAGAAGTATGTGATTGTGCCAGTCTTTAGATATTCGACTTCTTAAGCGAGGCTTTGGCGCATTAATTTCTGGTGCATAGCCATCGATATCAGATTTGTTTTAACAACGAATGTTTCAACTTTGATGATTATTTGGCATGTCTGTAGAACACTGAGTTTTGTTGTTGTTGTTGCTGCTGTTGTTGTTGTTGGGGGGGGGGGGGGGAAGCTAAATTTATGTATTGAAATTCGCTTTGAATCTGGACGGAATGAACACACAAGGGAGAGAAATCAAGTCTGAAGGCCAGTGAGCGGTAGCTGTTCTTTTGTCAAGTGAGTCAGGCGTGTTAGCTCGGCTTAGTTCTGACGGCGACTGCTCCTGCTGGACTGCCGTTGTCAAGGCTAGAAGGATAAGCCTCAATGTGGCTATGTATGAAGAAACTAGAATAAGAGACCTGAAATTACTGCCACTGATGAGATTTAAAAGATGAGAGCAAAAAATGTATAAATGAATGAATAGATATTTAGATAGTAGATGAATGAATGAATGAAAGAATGAATGAATGAATGAATGAATGAATAAGTAGATAAATAAACAGATAAATAAATGACCAATGAATAGATGAATGAGTAAATTAATGAATAAAGAAGTACGTTAATGAATGAGTAAATGAATTAATAAGCACATATGTAAATAAATACAGAAAAACGGAAGCACAATCCCTGTTTCAAATTAATTTTCAGTTCTGCATCCGAAAGATCGAACCATGCGAAACTGGTAACGAAAACCATGTCACTTTCAAGGTTTAAGGCACACACAAACACACACACACAGACATGCGCGCGCGCGCGCGCTTTTGCAGCCGATCTAGATTGTAAATAGATATCGGACTATTGTAAATATTGATTTTTTTTTTTCCTCTTGTTTCTTTCCTTTTGTGGGGTTTATGGCATTGGAGGATCTCGCTGAGTTTACGTATGGAGGATTTGGGATGGGTGGTGGGTGGTGGAGGGATGACTAAAAAAAAAAATCCTGCAGCGCGAAATACTATCTAGTCTACACTGGGCAAGAATTGGCGTGATGATGGACCTCAAGCTCTTTGACTATTCCAGACAGTATGATCACAGGCATCTTAATGTTTCCACAGTGGAGATGGCCGACCTTCCGGAGGAGACCTTTGCCGGCAAACTGGTGGACCGGAACTGCGCCTGCTGTCGCGGCTGTTGCCGCTGCTACATCCCCTGGCTGCGCGTGGAGAACTTCCTGTACACCATCGTGTCGGACCCGCTCTTCGACCTGTTCATCACCCTTCTGCATCGTACTCAACACCATCTTCCTGGCCACCGAGCACCACGGCATGCCCAAAGACCTGGAGACGACCCTCAACGTGGGGAATTACGTGAGTTTAGAGGGGGTTTGGGTTTGCTGGATTTGAGGGGTTGCAGTCAGCATTTGATTTTTTTTTTTGTTTTGTTTTGTTTTGCTATTGTTTCGTTACTACAATTTGTGGATTTGTTTCGGACGTGGAATTGTTTTTTGTTGTTTTGTAAACGCATGTTTCTGGTTTGTGGATTCCGGATGTGTTCCCTCTCTTTCTCTGTCTGTCTGTCTCTTTATCTCTCTCTGTGTCTATGTCTCTGTCTCTGTGTCTCTGTCTCTGTCTCTCTCTGCTCTCTCTGTCTTTCTACCTCTCTCTCTCTGTCTCTCTCTCTCTCTCTCTCTCTCTCTCTCTCTCTCTCTCTCTGTCTCTCTCTTCCACCCTCGTCCTCTCTGTTTGTCTTGTTCTCAGTCTCTGTCTGTCTATCTCTGTCTGTCTGTCTGTTTGCCTACCTGTCTGTCTGTCTGTCTGTGTCTGTCTGTCTCTCTCTCTCTCTCTCTCTCTCTCTCTCTCTCTCTCTCTCTCTCTCTCTCTCTTTGTGAAGAACAAATTTCCATCCACCTTTACATCTTCTCTTCCTATTCCATTTTTGTATTATTTGTTTTCCTATCAAAGAGATTTTACCTGCAGCGTTTTACTACGGACAACTATCTTGCTTTGGCTTCTTCTTCGTGCCATAAATGAATACATTCAGTGAAGTGCTCAGTCTGCAAATTGTGTGCAGTAACATTTCCTGTAGATCGTTTGGTACCCAAAAAATACTTGTAACATGAACTCTCTCTCTCTCTCTCTCTCTCTCTCTCTCTCTCTCTCTCTCTCTCTCTCTCTCTCTGGACTTTTTATAGTTATAAACTTTAAAAGGAATGTGAAAAAAAATCCGCCAGTTAACAAAGACAAACACGTTACAAAACAAAACGCGACGCGTTTCGACCTCTTAGGTCTTCTTCAGGCAAGACAAACAAAAACATTCGGGACAATAAAAACGAAGAACGAGCAATCACTTATGTACTGAAATTCGACGCAAGGTGGGCGTTACAGTCTTAGTTCCATGCTGCTAGACGAATAGCAGAGAGAATAAAAGTGTCTGCTGTTGCTTGTTTCCTTCCAACCCAGGTGTTCTCCTCCGTCTTCATTCTGGAGGCGGTGCTGAAGATCTGCGCCCTGAACAAGTTCTACTTCCACAACGGCTGGAACATCTTCGACCTGGTCATCGTGGTGGCCAGCATCATTGACATGGGGGTGGAGAATGTGGAGGGACTGTCGGTCCTTAGAACTTTCCGACTGGTGAGAAGTTATGGAGGCTATGGCAAGAGTGGTGTGTGTGTGTGTGTGTGTGTGTGTGTGTGTGTGTGTGTGTGTGTGTGTGTGTGTGTGTGTGTGTGTGTGTGTGTGTGTGTGTGTGTGTGTGTGTGTGTGTGTGTGTGTGTGTGTGTGTGTGTGTCTTTTGTTTCTGTTTTTTTTTTTTTTCTCACTGTCTCTCTTTTTGGGCTTTCTTTTCGTCATTCTGCCTTTCTGTCGGTCTGTTTTAGTCTCTGTCATTACGTATACCTCTCTCTGTCTCTGTCTGTCTCTCGTTCCACCCTGTCATTTACCTCTACTCTCTCTGTCTCTCTGTCCGTCTCTGTCTCTGTCTGTCTGTCTGTCTCTCCCTCCATCCCTCACTCTCTCTCTCCCCCCCCCCCCCCTCCATCCTTCACTCCCCTATTCATATAGGCCTCAGACCTGTATGAGCTCTAGTGGTGAAACTGACCCACCATTAATTGCCCTCAAATTGAAGCCCCGGTAGATCTCAGATCCACGAGCGACAGCATTCGCAACATCAGACTTAAAAAACTTACCCTCATTCAGACCTCCACCCACCGCCAGCTACCTCTTCCCCCTCCCCCCTCCCCCCACCCCCCGCGTTCCCCGACCACTGACTGACAGGACGTTCTGGGTACTCCCTGCCCTTCAGTTGCGAGTGGTCAAGCTGGCTCAGTCGTGGGCGACGACGATGAAGATCCTGCTGACTATCATCATCAACACCTTCGGGGCGCTGGGCTACCTGACCATCATCCTCATCCTCATCATCTACATCTTCGCCGTCATGGGCCTGCAGCTCTTCAAGACCAGCTACGAGGACTACTCCTTCGGCGACACGGAGGCTTTGAGGTAAGGGGGTGGGAGGGGTAGATCATGGTGGCTTGGAGGTGGGGGGGAGGGGTGGGGGGGGGGGGAAGGGCGGGGATGGGGGTGAGGGTGGGGGATGTTGTCATGCTGGTATTGATATAGTTATTTGCCGTTCTGGTCTGTGTGTCGTGACCACATGGGATAGGGGATAGTGGGGGATACAGCGAAATTTGATTACATCCACACGCAGTGACGCCTCTTTGAATGAAACTGGCATACCAAAAGTGTAACGATGTGTGTTGGTGAATATAACCTTATCCACACGTTCTTGATCATGTCTTACCGAATTTCAACGACAACGACAATGATGATGACAGTAATAATACCAATAACAATACGCCACAACTCGTAGATATACCGCTGTGCTAAGAAGAAGGGCGTCACCAATTGAAAGTGGTTTGCTTGAGCGTGAGGACGAAACTTCTGGTTTTCTCCTCGTGTCGGTAAGACCAATTTTTGTGTGTACTCCACCTGTCGATCTATCTGTGCGTGTGTGTGTGTGTGTGTGTGTGTGTGTGTGTGTGTGTGTGTGTGTGTGTGTGTGTGTGTGTGTGTCTTCCAGGTGGCATTTCAAGGACTTCTACCATTCGTTCATGATGATCTTCCGGGTGCTGTGTGGCGAGTGGATCGAGCCCTTGTGGCAGTGTATGAGGGCAGCAGACGAACTCTGCATGGTCGTGTTCCTCCCGGCCTTGATCATCGGCAATTTCATTGTGAGTCCGGGAGGCGTGCGAAAGAGTGGGAGGGGTGGACTCTACGAGTATACTGTACTCGTGTTGTTGGTTGGTTGGTTGGTGGTTGGTCGGTCGGTCGGTCGGTCGGTCGGTCGGTCGGTTGGTTGGTTGGTTGTGTTGTGTTGTGTTGTGTTGTGTTGTGTTGGCTGGTTCGTGGTTGGTTGGTTGGTTGTTGACTGGTTGGGTGGTTGGTTGGTTAGTTGTTTGGTTGTGTTGTGTTGTGCTGTGTCGGTTTGTCGGTTTGTTCGTTTGTTGATTGGTCGGTTAGTTGGTTGGCTGGCTGGTTGGTTAGTTGGTTAAAGGCATGGCTTGTTCGTTGATTTCTTGACTTGTTTGTTAGCTGATTTACTGGTTGGTTGGTTGTTTTTTTTAACTAATTTGTTTTCGTTTTTGTTTTTGTTTTTTTTGGTTAGTTTGATTGTTGTTGGTCGGTCGGCTGGTTTTGTTGGCTGGCTTGTTGACAAGGTGATTAGGTTGTCGGTTTGCTGATTGGCTTGTTGGTTGGCCGGTTGATTTATTGGCCCGTGGGTTGGTTTGTAAACGTGTCTATAAATCGGACTTATGTTGATTTGGTAATTGAGATGAAACGTGTTTTTCATTTCGCGTATTTTTTTTTAAACGAGTGATTTTACGTGTGTTCCTATATTTAAAGTAAAGCGCGTAGTATGCGAGACTTCAGAAGCAAACACAGCAACAAATCATTGTACCACAAACAGCACACCAGAAGAGATGTGCTTTGACGGGTTGGGGGGGGGGGGGGGGGGGGGGGACGAAGTCAGATTTGAACACCTCCCTTATCCTTGAGTCATGAGCAACCAGTTGGAGATATCACAACCGGCGCAAATCCTTCATCAAAGAAAATTGTCGGTGTGACAGCAGAAAAAAAAAAACATGTTGATGTCATCAGTCCTGAAGACGGTTCTATGCCCGAATGATATCTGTTCTGTTTTTCCCCCCTTTCTATTGTAAATCTTCTGAGCATCTTCATAGGTAGTTCATATTCGGTCTGGGTTTTTTTTTTTATCTTTCTATTGTAACTCTCCCGAGCATCCTCAAAGATAGTTCATATTCGGTCTGCTTTTTTTCTTTCGATTGTACATCTTCTGAACATCCTCAAAGATAGTTCATATTCGGTCTGGTCTGGTTTTACCTATTGTAAATCTTCTGAGCATAGTATCATCAAATATAGTTCATATTCGGTCTGTTCTTTGTTTTTGCTTCTATCTATTGTAAATCTTCAAGTATCCTAAAAAAATATATAGTTTATTTTCGACATGCGTTGCTTTCTTTTCTATTGTAAATCTTCTGAGCATCCTGAAAGACGTAGTTCATTCTCAGTCTCTTTTTTTTTTTTCTTCTTTCTATTGTAATGTTCTGAGCATCCTTAAAGACGTTAGTTCATATTGGGTCTGTTTTTTTTTTCCTTCCTTTCTTTTTCTTTCTATTGTAAATCTTCTTAGCACCCTCAAAGAGACTACTTCAAACTCGGCCTTGCTCCGCAGGTGCTGAACCTGTTCTTGGCGTTGCTGATCAACGCCTTCGCCACGGACACCATCGACAAGCACAAGGAGTCGGTGTGAAGGAGGCCAACAAGCTGGGGCAGGCCGTGCAGCGTCTGAAGGAGCTCTTCTGCTGCTGCTGCCCCTTCGTCAAGAAGAACACCATCAAACCCCACCAAGGTCAAGTCCTCCAGCGACTCCCCGGATCCGCTCATCAACAGCATCATTCCTGAGGAGGACGGGGAAAGGGGAGGAGAAAGGTAAGGGGGGGGGGGGTGATGTTGATGACGGGGTGGAGTGTGGGGGGTGGAGGTGTGTGTGTGTGTGTGTGTGTGTGTGTGTGTGTGTGTGTGTGTGTGTGTGTGTGTGTGTGCGGGGTTTGAAAATGGGAGAGTTAGCTGGTGAAAAAACGATGAATGGAGGCTTAAAAAAACAGAACACCGGAATTCAGCTTGGAAGCAATCGGGGGGGAGAGGGGGGTACTTCAAACAGCATAGGAAAGCAAAATATTTGGCAGGAGGAGAGGGAGAGGAGAGAGAGAGAGAGAGAGAGAGAGAGAGAGAGAGAGAGAGAGAGAGAGAGAGAGAGAGAGAGAGAGAGAAAGGGACAGAAGAGAGGAGAGAGAGAAGGAGAGACAGACTGAATGACAGACGGGCAGAGAGAGAGAGAAGGAGACAGACAGGGAGGACAGATAGACAGGCAAGACGAAGGACAGAGACGGGAGAGACAGAGAGAGACAGGAGACTGACAGATTGACAGGCAAACAAATAGACAGATTGACAGGGAGAGAGAGACAAAGTAGATTTAAAAGACCGACAAGTGGGACAGGGAGTGGAGTATGGTGATTGACGTGGAGAGTGGACAGAGAGTGGAAATGGGTGAGAGAGAGAGAGAGAGAGAGAGAGAGAGAGAGAGAGAGAGAGACAGACAGACAGACAGACAGACAGACAGACAGACAGACAGAGAAAGGTTTGGGGTGATGACTTAAAGGGAAAATGACAAATGGAGGAGAGAGGGAGGAGGGAAGCGACGGGCCGACTGAGACAAGGACAGGATGGAACACCGGCCGGTTCCTTTACTGTGTTTAGTTTTTCTTTTCAATTCCTAGTGAAATGTTACGACCCGGCTTTAGCTCAAGGCTCAAAACTTGAGCAAAAACACAGAAAGTTCTATCCCGACACTTTGCGACAGAAGCGTTCCAAAATAACTTGTATTTTGTGGCGAATCATTATGTTACTCTGGGGACAAGCCCGTTTTTTTGTCGTTGTTATTTGTTTGTTTGTTTGTTTGTTTTCATGCAATATATTTCTCCAAGGGAATTGCAGATAAGCCGCGGAACAGAACTTCCAGATTTTAAGTTTTGGTAACAGATATAGGACAGGACGGTGCATTCCTTTTCTTTTTTTTGTTGAAAGTTGGAGACATTAAAAACCACTTTTGATGTTTGTTTGTTTTACTGTGTCTTTAAACCGCGCAGCTGTTAATATCGGTAGTGTTGTAGAATGCAAAACTAAGTCGTAGCCAGGGGACGCTCTTCTTGAATCGTTTCATCTTAGTTATTTATTCATTTATCCATCGGCTTTTAATCATACCCAGTGTGGTATCAAAACTTTGCGGATGTGGTGTAGCGTATATGGACTAGTCGGCACGCAGTGAAATCTCCTTGATGAAACTGAAACTGAGACTTGTTGGATACAACTCCTCAAAGTGTAGCTTTGACTGTCTGTAGTCTTGAATTAAACAGCTCAGCACTGTAGCTTTGACTGTCCGTAGTAACGCATGGAACAGCTCCACACTATATGGCTTTGATTATCCGTAGTCTTGAAATGAAACAGTTCTACACAGTACGGCTTTCATTATCCTTAGCTTGGTGGGAAGTAAGTGCACGCATTGTACTTCTGATTATCTATAGTCTTGTATGAAACAGCCCCACACAACACAGCTTTGTGTGGCCATGGTCTGTACGAAATAGCTCCACAGAGTGTACCTTGACTATATGTGTGACATATCATAACGTGAATGCAAGAAAACATTGTTTCTTTTTCCCCGAAAACCATCAGAACAATTACATTTATTCATATAGTGAAATAGTGTGTGTGTGTGTGTGTGTGTGTGTGTGTGTGTGTGTGTGTGTGTGTGTGTGTGTATGTGTGTGTGTGTGTGTGTGTGTGTGTTGTGTGTGCGCGCGCGCGCGCTCGCGTGCGTGCGTGCGTGCGTGTGTGCGTGAGTGCGTTCGTGCGTGCGTGCGTGTGCGTGCGTGCGTGCGTGCGTGCGTGCGTGAGTGCGTGCATGCGTGCGTGCGTGCGTGCGTGCGTGCGTGTGTGTGTGTGTGTGTGTGTGTGTGTGTGTGTGTGTGTGTGTGAAATAATCATATGTTATGTTCTAAGTACGCGATAGTCTCTAACCTCAGACAATGAGTAAAAACTTGTATCGTCACAAATCCAGTCTTAAACCTATGGGGTAGCGTACACACAGCGAACTATGTTGCTGTTGATTAATGTGTGCAAGTCATCCATGCAATCTAGTGCTGCGTTTCGAATGTGACATTGCTGAAACATACCCCACCCCCACCACCACACCCCCTCCTGCAAAAGAAGGAACTTTTTTTTTTTTTTTTTTTTGCTGTGGATCGTGCTTCCAATACGAAGGGAGACAAGAAGACCTGAATGTTTTTGATATGACATTGCTGAAACATACCCCCAAAAGAAGGAATTTATATGGCTGTGGATCTTGCGTCAGATACGAAAGGAGACAAGAAGACCTCCAACAAGGTGACAGCAAACGGGGGATGATAGACGGCGGGGCACCAAAGGCCAACGGAATGGTAAGTAGCTGGGGGGGTGTCTGGCACCAACAGACAAAAAATGGCACACTGTGCAGGCGTTTGCAGCACAACCACGTTGGGTTAGCACGTTGTTTGGGTGTTCTTGGCAGCACAAAATTAAAACTGGTTATCACAAATTGTTTAAGAACTTGCAGCACAACTATACTGAAACGGCCAGTTCTTTGTTTCGGCGCAACGTTTGCTGGAATAGTAAGTTTGTTTATTGCTGAAATAGCAAATTGTTTATTGCTGAAATGGCAGGTTGTTTATTGCTGAAATGGCAAGTTGTTTAATGCGGCACAAACGTTGCTGAAATGGCAAGTTGTTTATTGCTAAAGGGCAAGTTGATTGCTAAAATGGCAGGTTGTTGATTGCGGCACAAAAGTTGCTGAAATGGCAAGTTGTTTGGGGATACTTACAGCACAAACTGAACTGGCAAGTTCTTTGTATTTGCTAGCAGCAGAAACATGTTGGAATGTTAACTCGTTCAGGGCTTACAGTACAGACATGGTGAAATGGCAGTTTGTATTGGTACTTGCACCACAAACGTTCTGATAGCTGGTGTAGGTACTTGCAGCACAAACATTCTGAAAGGATAGTTAGTATAGGTGCTTGCAACACAAACATACTGAAATGATAGTTTGTATGGATGTTTGCTGCTCAAACATACTGAACGTATAGTTTGTGTAAGTATTTGCAACACAAACATACCAGAAGTATAGTTTGTATAGTTACATGCAATACAAACATAACGAAATGATATAGTGTGTGCAGGTGCATGCGTCACAAACATACTGAAATGATAGTTGTGTAGGTGCGTGTGCAACACAAACATACTGAAATGATAGTTTGTATAGATACGTGCAATATAAACATGCTGAAGTATTAGTTTGTATATGTTCTTGCAACACAAACATGCTGAAATAATACTTTGTGTAGGTACTGGCAACACAAACGTACTGAAATAATAGTTGATATAGGTACCTGCAGCACAACGTACTGAAATGATAATGTTCTAATAGGTGCTTGCAACACAAACATACCGCCACAAGGATAGAGGGAAAGAACAAAGGCATGCACAGTTTAAGATAACAACACACATTCATCTGCAGGAACCAACATGCAATTGATAAAAGATTCATCTTGTAGTTTCAGCTGCTAGATGAAGTTAAAGACTGAAGTAGAAACAAAAAGCTGTGCTTGCTGCTAAGACATCCAGTACTGAGTTAATACCTAGTGAGAATCCTTTATTCGACTCTTCAGAGGAACATTGTCTTCATCACAAATTCCACACTCCCAAACCTTGCACTTAAAAAAAATAACAATCTTCATGATCATCAACAAACACTGGTGTGAGTAACCTGAGCACATTTCTAACATCCTGGTGAACAAAACACTGTCATGAATTTGAAGCATGTTCCTGGTATTTTGACCGCCACACACTCCCATAATTTGGAAGTACTAACTTACAATGTGGTGAATAAAATTTCTAACCAAAGAGCAGTGTCAGAATTTCGACGCAGAATTTAAACCACTGTTGTAGTACACTGAAAGACAAGAACGCACTCCATTGTAGAAAATATTTTGTAGAGTTTAAAGAGACTAGGTAGACATACTTGCTTATTCTTTTTCTCAGAGACCGGGATGTTACATTTAGCTTTGTTCAAAGTTTGAATTGACCAATATTTTTTTTCTTGTGTTTTTATGGATATTAGCTCATTGTTTAAATATTTGCTCGCTCGCTCTCTCTCTCTCTCTCTCTCTCTCTCTCTCTCTCTCTCTCTCTCTCTCTCTCTCTCTCTCTCTCTCCTCCTATTTTCTTTACTCTTATACACATGTAGTATGTGCTTAGGTCCAAGCGATTTTTTGCATAGTATCAAAAATACGTGTCTTTCTATCTCCTCAGCTTTTTTTTTCGTTCTTTCATGCTTTTCCCTTTTATAATTATGAAACTGTATTTTCGGGGCATTGTGTAAAAGTCTCTCATCAATTTCATAACTATTAAATCATAATTATGTATTGGTATTTGTGATCATATTCCTTTTTTAAGTATTTTTGTATTCTTAGTTGTTTGTTTTTTTTTCTAATTTTTCAAAACTGTGTCTATCAGATTTTTTTTTCATGTATGTATGCTGATGCCGTTGATTCCCATTTCCCTCTGAGAGCATTAGATCGCGGTGGCTATAAATCATTTCAATGCAGCGGCGGCTGATTCTGCATTGAGCCTCGTCACTTTGGCAGAAATCCAGAATTGTTTTGCTAGCATATTATTTCAATGGGAAGCAATCTCTCTCTGTCGCCTCTCTGTCTCTGTCTGTCTGCCGGTTAGTGTGTGTGTGTGTGTGTGTGTGTGTGTGTGTGTGTGTGTGTGTGTGTGTGTGTGTGTGTGTGTGTGTGTGTGCGTGCGTGCGTGCGTGTGTGTGTATGTGTGTGTGTGTGTGTGTGTGTGTGTGTATGTGTGTGTGTGTGTGTGTGTGTGTGTGTGTATGTGTGTGCGTGTGGTGTGTGGGGGGGTGGGCGTGGGCGTGGGTGTGGGTGTATGCGCTTCTGTGTGATTTACATAGTTCTTTCCCTTCTTGAGTAGCATTGTAAGGTGCTATGGGGCGGAGATTTAATTAGTATCTTTTAAGCATGTTTCATTATTATAGAATCCGCGCACACACACACACACACACACACACACACACACACACACACACACACACACACACACACACACACACACACAGCGCGCGCGCGCGCGCGCACACACACACACACACACACACACACACACACACACACACACACACACACACACACACACACACACACACACACACGCACACACACCTCTGTGTTTAATTTCCCACTGCTTTTAACGTAGTTTGTTGGATATATGGATTTCAGTCTATGGAAATTGTTTTTTTGTAGACTAGC
>JADBJO010006036.1:7500-10000 GCA_016801955.1 Conus betulinus
TTGTCATTGTTTGCAAGACATAGAACTATTTCCTTTTTCCGCACACAAGTTTCTGAAATCTGCATTTAGCAGTTGAATGATAAACAAGGTAACCCTTTTATAAAACATAAACTCTGGCAAAAAACACATTATTTTCAACGGACAGAATCAGCACTTTTACTATTTCTCAGGATCTCCTGTTGAATCAAATAAAGGATTCCTTTCATAATTCAATGTGTAGAGTATTGTGTTTTTTGTTTCGCTTTCAGGACAGGACTCATTTCACAGTAAAATGACAACACTTAAGAGTTGGGCGTAGTCGAACGGGTTAACATGCTGCTGACAGTGACCTACTTTACACCAAATCCAATTTTGTGCATGACTGTATGATATGCATTATACCATGTTTGCTGCCAGGTCACTGATCAGAACATCTTTTACAGGGCATAGATACAATTCAACCTTTCCAGGAGATAGTTTGTAGAAGTAATCAAACAGGCGTGGGGTATGTAACTCCAAAGCAACCCTGGCAACACATGGGTAGCTTCATGACAGCGAGGACTGAGATCCGTTGAGATGGCTGTGGAAGAATAAGAAACAACAACACACATGTGCTTTCTGCGTGGCCTAAGGTGCAGAGGGATCAGAAAGAGACGATTTCAGATGCCGTTTGAGAAGAGATAGGAAGTGGGCGGAGTGTCAGCAGCACAGGAGGAGATTTTAACTGGCTTGGAAGGAAGGACAGGACTGGTCCAGATAGCACCTGCATCCAGTGTCCACGAACGGCTCAGCCAAGGAGGATGAAGACAGGTGACCTGGAGACTGATCTTTGGGGAGACACCTGATGATCGAGGCACAGACACCACTCCACGTGCTGCTAATTCGGCTACTGTCTGGTGGGCTAGATCAGGGAATCGCAAATCTTGATTTAGGCTGTTGTCAAAAACGTTTACAGCTAGGACTTGGTTCTAATTTTCATTCTTCATAGTTTGCTGTGAATGCGCATTTTGCAAATTTCAAGAAATGTGCAAGAACCTGTGTGTATAAGAGGTGGGATAGGGGTGGGGGGGGGGAGAGGAAGGGTGGGGATGGGAGGGTGTCTGTGGACGATCACGATATTTTTGAAATGAGAAAGAATTTGTTGGACCAAATGTTTCTCTGCAGTGATTTCAAGTGAAAAAAATTGAATGCAGTATTCCAGTACCATTATTTACATGTATTCATAGACAGCTTTTTCTTTTGTCTGTGCAGAACTTTACACCACACATCGCCAAGAAAGATTTTAAGGAAACTTGATAATGGAATGTAGGGTAGGGACGAACCCATCAAAGTTTTTGGTCGAAAAACTGTAACAGATCTTGATCAAATGAATTATCCTGGAGCTTGGCTTCTGAATAATATAGTTTAAATTGGTTTCACAAGAAAAGCATAACAACGTTTCCAAAGATATGATTTAAACAATCATATAAATGGTGGTTGTTATGTTAGAATACCTTCAGTTGTTTAGTCCATAGAACTGGGGGCTACTAAACCAATTATGTTTGGTCTCACCACACCTTCGTCTGCAAAACATAACGGAGATCATGTGTGAGACGTTATCTCTCTTTCTCAAGCTTGGTGTTCCCATGTGTGTATGTTTCTCTGGCTCCATATTCCCCTTTGTCTGTGTTCCCCGGGTCTGTGTTTGCCGGTGTCTCTGTTCCCCCCGTTTTTATATTCCGCCTTTCCTCAGCCCAGTTTATGAGTGTTCGTGTGATTTCGCCCTTTTGTTTCTAGTAATAAAACGAACGACGAAATTCAATTGGCTCTTAGATGATTATGTTAGGTGTGAAGGTGATGGTGGTGGTGTGTGTGGGGGGGGCTGATGGATCAATAGCACGCTGCCAGTGAACTATTTTTCATCGTGGTTTACGCCCACATTTGAGATAGAGGAACAAAGGCCAGGGGAATACACGACTGGGGTAACTCAGAGTCAAGGGAACATAGAGCTGGTGGAACACACATCCTGGAAAACATAGATCTAGGGAACATAGATCTCGGCAAACGTACTGCCAGGGGAATTTAGGACCAGGAGAACTTAGGTCTATGGACATGTAAAACCCAGGGAACACATAATTGGGGAAGATATAACTGGAAAACATAGAAGTAGGGGGACATGGAGTCAGGGAAACGTACAGTTGGGGGAACATAGAGCTGGATGAACACACATCCTAGGGAACATGAACCTAGGGGACATACGGTTAGGGGAACATACAGCTAAAGGAACATGCAGCTTGAGGAACATAAACCTAGGGGGATAGGAAGTCAGTGTGAACAGCTGGTAGAACATGCAGGCAGGGACCATAGACCAAAGGCGATACAGAGTTGGGAGAACATATGGTGGGGAAAGTTAAGTCTGGGGAACGCGGGCCTTAGGGAAAATAGAGTTGGGGGAACATACAGTTAGCGAAACATGGATCTTTGTAGAATTAGAGCTGGGGGACACATACAGCTAGGAGAAGATAGATCTAAGGGGACATAG
>JADBJO010006036.1:15000-17151 GCA_016801955.1 Conus betulinus
TAACAGAAAAGGGCGGTGCTTGTTTCACTCTCAACTCTGGTAAAGGAGCCCAGGTCTGAGTACCAGGAGTGGCATCTTGACGCTGGCATGACATACACTCTCGTTTGACACCTGTGCAGATACGCCTAGCACCTAGAATCCAATACTGATTCCTAAGCTCAACCAACATGCTGTTCACGCCCTCATGCTTCAAGGATTTGTGAACCTGACGAGCTAACAGTATACTGAAATGACCTTTGGGTAAGATGACAGGTGTTGGGCTTCATAGGGTAAACCTGAAAACTGAAGTCTCCCTTCAACACGAAGCAGACCTGGCGGTGGTGCTCTAGAAACAGCAGGCTGTCCTTCCTCCTGAGCCACAGCGATCAGCATGTGCTGAGTAACACAAGACCTTTCAGCTTCAGAACAAACAACATCAGAAACATGTAGCTGAACTTCCTCAGACCTCCCACTGTTCAAGACTTCCTTGCCACAAGCAGCTTTGTTTGACAGAAAGTCAGGACCTGAACCCAGAACTTTGACTTCAAACAACAGCTCCTCTGCTGAGATGCCACCGGTAAGTAAATCTGCAGGATTATCTTTGCCTGAACAGTGATTCCACAGTGCTGGACTAAGAAGAGACTGAATCTCAGCAACTCTGTTTGCAACAAAAGTTTCCACCTATATGGTCACTCGGAATCCAAGGTAGAGTCATGGTTTACGAAACCCCTGTGTGGTTTGTAATATGTTCCATAGTTTATTGAACACTGATCACCAAGATTATGGAAGAAAAAGTTCATTTTAACATCAAATTGATATCCTGGTTATGCATTGTCAGCTCTGGATGTAACTATGTCCACAAAACTCAGAACAGGAGGTAGTTGGATTTAAAAAAAAAAAGACCAACGAGTAAATGCCTTTGATGTGTTTCGAACTGATGACCCTCCAGCCTGCACGTGCGCGAACCACGGCGCAACAGAGAGCTTTTCCTCTTTCTCTGGGAACACTCGGAGTCTGGTGTAGAACCGGGTGGGCAGGTCTTGTGTCATTGGATGTCTGTGTCAGACATTGTTCACCACAGCTCTTGAAGTGTCGTCTACACATCATGGACATTGCTGCAGGCGGCCTACACTGTTGTTACAGCGCAAAGTGCCACAGTCTAAAGATTTGTTGCGAATCGCATGGAAGGTGGTCAGTGCCTCTGAAATGTCACGAGGCTTCACAAAGCATGAATTCCCTGGGAGGGTCGCCAGGTTCTGTCATGACAGCGATAGTACGAGGGGAGGAACGTCAAGATTAGTTGCAATTTGCAGTGAATCGAAAAGATAGCACACATATGATCAGGTTTTTGTGTGTAATCTTTTTGAAGAGATTAAATATCTGTAGTGCTCTCTCTCTCTCTCTCTCTCTCTCTCTCTCTCTCTCTCTCTCTCTCTCTCTATCTATCTATCTATCTATCTATCTATCTGTTTGTCTGTCTGTCTGCCAGTCTGTATCTGACTCTCTATCTGTCTGTCTCTGTCTCTGACTCTCTCTGTGTCTCTGCCTATCTGTCTGTCTCTGTCTCTCTCTCCCTTTCTCTCTCTCTCTCTCTCTCCCTCCTTCCCATTCTCTCTCTCTTGATCTCATTCCCCTTCCCGTTTCTACCCCCCCTCCCTCCCCACCCCCCTCTCTCTCTCGTCCCCCTCCCTCTCTCACCAATGTACAGCGATGAAATATATGCGAGTCTTGTCCAAACTAAAAACACACGAATTCCAAAGGAAATCTGCGTCCAAATTGATCGCCTGACTGAAAAAGAGTCATCTCACTATGACACGGATCAAGATTTGTCACAACCTGTAACAAAGAGTGGGAGCACCAAAGCGTGGGGGACGCCTGCCACATTTTGTCACATTTGTCACATAGAACGGCGGACTGCTGTCTACAGATATTGCTGGCCACTGTTTTGCATTTACACAGAAGTGGTCAGATTTTCCACTGGTACCTGGTTACTCACCACATCGAATCACTTTAAAACAACCAAAACAGGCACGCCCAGACATTAAGTACTTCGTCTTGTACTTAAGGAAAGTAAACAAACAAACAAACAAACAACAAACAACAACAACAACAACAAAATAAGCAAAAAGAAAAACTCACAGGCATGAACACTCTATCAAAATCATAAAAAGG
>JADBJO010006036.1:31511-36511 GCA_016801955.1 Conus betulinus
TTGTTTACAGCAGTGTTGTATGGACGTGATTTCTCGTATTTAATTGCCTCGTTCCTTTTTCTGTTTGTATGCTTGTTTTGTTTCGTGTCCACCCAGAGCTGACAATGCATAACGAGGATATCAATTTGATGTTCCATAATCTTGGTGATCAGTGATCAGTGTTCAATAAACTATGGAACATATTACAAACCACGCAGGGGGCTCGTAAAAAAAGACTCAAAGCCATCAACAACGGTCGTTAATAACTCTTTTATTTTCTATACTTAACATGGAGAGCTAGAAAAAGACTGGTCACTATACGTGGATGCAAAAAAAACATCCAAAACAAATAACGTGATCTTCAACATTCTCCCCACCTCGGAGTCTCTGCAAAGTCAGTTCTGTAGAAACTCCAACTCCAACAACAACAACAACAATAATAATAATAATAATAATAATAATAATATCAATAATTGAATTTTTCTTTGAAAACACAGTTCACAGTCCCAACTGCGAAGGAGAGTTGAAGATCCATCTTGACGAGGTTTCTTTTACGTATTTATAGTCCTATCAATGAAAATGTTTTCATTCAAAGTTATGTTCAGCATATTAGTTCAAAGTTGTATTAGTGCATATGTACCAAACAATTAAAGTCATATAAAGTCTGATACTCTGTTCAACATGGGGGGAGGGGCAGGAAATGGGAGGGATGGAGAAGGGAACAGGGAAGGGGAATGAAAACAAACTGTCAAATGTGTGTATGAAAGTTTATAGATTCAGTTTCACTGGTCTTTTCACCTGACGTCCATATCTTGTCACTGAGTCATTGTTGTTAAGTGATGTGTCAGAACACAAGATTTCTTCACTGTTCATGTTCTCTGTGCTTTGATCGGTAACCTCTGCACCAGGTTCAGGACTAACAGTGTCTGATGGCACATGAACAGGTGGTTGAGCATCTCGTGTCTGTGCAGAAACTTGTGAAGAGAGTCATTGAAGGCATCAATCACTTCAGATCATGAACGTGTTGAATAGATCTTTTCAGGATTTCACCGGCAGTTTTCACCTCAACAGACCGAATCCACCCAACCCGACCAGGATACACAGCTTGCACAATCCCCAAAGGCCACTCTAACTTGTTGCGACGTTCATCTTGGACCAAGACAACCGAACCAACGTGGATACCCTTTTCGTTGACTGGACTTCCTTTGCAAGGTGGGAGATTGCGTAGATATTCATTAACCCAGCACAACCAAAATCTGTCCAATAGTTTGTCTACGCAGCTCCTGTCTCTGAACTAAATCTTGAGACTGTACAGCAAGATTTTCTAAAGTGAAACAGGTATCAACCCAGAAGGCCTTTTGCCCAGGAGGAAACGAGGAGTCAAAGCAAACCCTGAGTCCACTTCATCACCAACAAATGTCAAAGGACGGGAATTGCCACAAGCTTCAACCTCATGAACAATGGTTTCCAGTTCGGCTCGTGTGAGTGATCTTTTGCCAACTGATCTCTTCAAAGCTGACTTTATAGCTCTGACTAGCCGCTCACACCAACCTCCCCACCATGGAGCACGTGGTAGAATGAACTTCCAGTCAGGAGGGTCTGCACCAAGAACTTTTCACCAAATGATCCTTTGCAGCCACAAATCCTTTTGCATTATCCGACATCAAGCCTGAAGGCAAGCCACAACGAGCAAAAAAAATCTCCTCAAGGCAAAGACAGTAGCCTAACTAGACATGGACTTCACCAGTTCCAGGTGTAATGCTCTGATCACAGCACAGTTAAAAAAAAAAACATATAACTTCTTTCCAGTGAAATCACAACAATACCAAGGTCCACAATGATCTAGTCCTTTAACAGAAAAGGGCGGTGCTTGTTTCACTTTCAACTCCGGTAAAGGAGCCCAGGTCTGAGTGCCAGAGTCATCTTGACGCTGGCATGACATACACTCTCGTTTGAGACCTGTGCAGATACGCCTAGCACCTAGAATCCAATACTGATTCCTAAGCTCAACCAACATGCTGTTCACGCCCGCATGCTTCAAGGATTTGTGAACCTGACGAGCTAACAGTATACTGAAATGACCTTTGGGTAAGATGACAGGTGTTGGGCTTCATAGGGTAAACCTGAAAACTGAAGTCTCTCTTCAACACCAAGCAGACCTGGCTGTGGTGCCCTAGACACAGCAGGCTGTCCTTCCTCCTGAGCCACAGCGATCAGCATGTGCTGAGTAACACAAGACCTTTTAGCTTCAGAACAAACAACATCAGAACATGTAGCTAAACTTCCTCAGACCTCCCACTGTTCAAGACTTCCTTGCCACAAGCAGCTTTGTTTGACAGAAAGTCAGGACCCTGAAGTCAGAACTTTGACTTCTACAACAGCTCCTCTGCTGAGATTCCATGGGTAAATAAATCTGCAGGATTTTCTTCGCCCGAACAATGATTCCACAGTGCTGGACTAAGAAGAGACTGAATCTCAGCAATTCTGTTTGCAACAAAAGGTTTCCGCCTATATGGGTCACTCTGAATCCAAGCCAGAGTCACGGCTGAGTCTGTCCAACAGTGACAAACCACATCATCATCTAACTTCAAAGTCTGCCGCACATAGACCACCAAACGATCACAGAGTAAGGCTCCCAACAATTCCAGGCATGGCAAACTCAGTCTTTTGAGGGGAGCTACTTTAGCTCGCGCAATCACCAGAGATGACTTCCAGGTTCCATCCTGCATCTTCACCTGTAGTAGACACAAGCATCATAAGCCGACTGGGAAGCATCACCAAAAGCTTGCAGCTGAAACACAGATATGTCAGTGCATGGAGCTCCTGTGTAATTCCGAGGAATTTTACACCTTTTCAGATGCTCAAGACCTTTGACCCATACTGTGAATTTTCCTTGTATGTTCACAGACACAATCTGATCCCAAGGTATCCCCAGCCTCCAAAGTTCTTGAAACATACATTTTGCTGTTATGATGAAAGGTGTGAGAAATCCAAGGGGATCAAAGAACTTGAAGATTAGGCTCAAGACTACCTTTTTCGTGACACACAGATCACTATAAACTGCAATTCCAACAAAGGAGAAACAATCCTGAGAAACCAATCATCGCATACCCAGCACTTTGAATGATTCTGTTCCCAAGACGTATCTTGAAATTCTCTGCAAAGTACATCAGCTACCTGTTCACTATTGGAACTCCCTTTTGACAGAGGATGCTTCTGAATGATCATCACACCCAGATAACCAATCATCCACATAGAGATTTTCAGAAAGCTCCTCAGTCACACGAGAAGGGGGGAACTGACCCAAATGGTATTTGGGTGTCGCATTGAGCAAGAAGGGACTGCTTGTGTTACCAAAGCGTACACGAGTGAATCTCATCTTTTTTAATAACACCTCCATCATTCCAGAAGAATCGATGCCCATCCCGATCCTCATGATTCAACTGGATTTGAAGAAATGCTTTTGTTACATCAGCAGACAGAGCCACCTTCCATCGCCTGAACCGTACTAAAATTCCAGGTAAGTCAGGTATCAGACTAGGACCTGTCTCCAAACAATCATTCAATGAAACTCCATTGAACCCTGTGGCTGAACCATCAAACACCGGACGAATCTTTGTTGTCAGACAAGACTCCTTGACCACTGGACGATGTGGCAAATAAAATACTGGGTAAGAGCAAACCATCTCATCTTGAGGAACCTCTTCAACCATGTTTTCTTTCAACATATCACAGAAAACCTCATGATATCTAGATTCCAATTCAGGATCCTTACTGAGTTTATGACTCAAGTGATCCAAACGAGACCGAGCTAGCTTTTCATTGTCAAGAAGTGTGGGTCTCATATCCTCAGCCTTCCATGGAAGAGACACCACATATCTGTATTCAGAGAACTGAACCCTTTTGTTGAAATCATCCAACACCGGATCAACTACTGGAGACTCTTTGTCACATATGCCAACTGATTCCAAGTCCCAAAAATTATTCAGGCTGGACTCTGAAGTCTCCATGCAAAACAACTGATGAGAAATACCAATTTTGTCGGAGGCAACTTTGGTTCCAGGCAAAGGACCAGACAAAATCCAACCAAACACTGGCCACTGAGCAACCAGACCCTCAGACAAGAACACCATGTCGGGTGTTATCAGCTTCCAGTAGGCATCACGACTCACCAGAATATCCACCTTTACTTCACCATCCTCATGAACATCAACAAACTCAATGTTTTTGCCAAATGATGATGTCAGTACATTTTGAGGGATAGCTGGACAGTACATGGGAGCACAAGTAGGAATCTCAGTAGCCTTCACAGACACATTTCCTTCAGACCCCTGTAAATTTACCTTGTACACATTCCTCTGTTCAGCATTGCTGATTTGATCATTGCCAAAGACAGCATAAGCTAGACTTTGAGACCCAACCCACTCAGGCTGAATTCTGTTCACTAAATCACTTGAAATGTAAGTTTTATCAGACCCAGTGTCAAAGAAGATGACAGCTTCAGTGATTCCACATTTTCCATGCACTGAAACACGGGCAGTTTGTAACAAAACATGGGAAGCAGCCTTTTTCAGAGATAGTGTTCACACTTGACAGATTTGCATCATCATTTGACACAACTGTGTTAGATGTGGGTGTGGTTGTCCTAGACTGTACTGCATTGACATCAGTGTTGCCACTAGAGGGAAATTTTTGTCTTGGAACACACAGCAGAGCATGATGTTTTCCCTTGCATTTAGTATATTTTGCACAGCATTTTTTGTAATTGTGTCCCTTTGCGGTGTTCAGACAACCAAAGCACGCACCTGCACGCCGTAAAACATCCTTTTGGTCCCCCACTGGTGCCTTGGTAATGCCATAACAACGTTCCAGTGTGTGGCCATGACGCTGACACATGTCCATCCAGAGCTGACAATGCATAACCAGGATATCAATTTGATGTTAAAATGAACTTTTTCTTCCATAATCTTGGTGAACAGTGTTCAACAAACTATGGAACATATTACAAACCACACAGGGGG
>JADBJO010006036.1:46511-51511 GCA_016801955.1 Conus betulinus
TAACTTGTAGATCATATATGTTTTCATTCATCATAAATCCCTGTATTATAAGATAAATCATTATGGCTTTATATTTGGACACAAGTACGAACAGGTAAGGGCAAACTGGCTGTCCTTGTCAACAGTCTGTTAAAAACTTTCTGATTTGTGATACAACAACTCTTCATTTATTTCAATTAAAAAATGTTTACAACTTACAAATGAGTTTTTCAGAGCCAAAGCATTCGAATGTGTCAGGTACTATTCCTAGTTGATCGAATCAAAAGCCGTTTAAAAATCTATATTCTGCAACATTACAGGCATTTCTGAATAGGATATGGGATCCCATAAAGATTGGAATCTATCTTCGATTTATCTGTTCGAAATAAAAGAGATTTGATCTTCAGGAATGATCTTAGGCAGTAAATGTCGTATCCTATTTGCTATCCACCAAAAGTATCCATTTTTTAAAATCTATCCAGGGTCGTCACTTCTTATAACACAAGAAAATTTATCCTCATTCTGTACATAATTGTTTGAAGTCTGTATTTAGGCCTTTGATAACAAACGAAAATTTTAAAAACACAAACTCTGGGTAAAAAAAAAACAACAAACACTACTTCAATTGACGAATAAGAATTTTAATCATTCTTTCCTTCATTTTAGATTATATGGTGTTTGCTTTAAAGAAATTTTTCGCTCTGGTTAAAACAAGGATAGCTTTACACAGTTCAAAGTGTAGAGATTTGTCTTTTTTTTCCTCTTCCAGGACAAGACTCTTCACAGTGAAATGACAACACTTAAGGACGTGGCGTGGTCGGATGGGTTAAAATGCAGCAGGCACTGGCCTTCCTGAAACTGAATCCAATTTTGCGTTATGACTGTATGATATGTATTATATACTGATACCTTGCTCACAACAAGGTCACTGACTGAACATCTTTTACACAACATAGGTATAATTCGACCTTTCCAGGGGATAAATTGTAGACCTAATCTAACAGCCCTGGTGAATGTAACTACAAAGCAGCTCCCTATAACAGCTGCATAACTTCATAACAGCAAGACAAAGCAACGGTTGAGACTCATTGAGAGGCCTGCAGAAGAAGCAAAGCAGCAAACATGCACTCTTTGCATGGTTTTATGGAATATAGAGTCTGGGGAACATACAGCTGTGGGAACACGGATCTAGGGACATACAGAGCCAGGGGAACGTACAGTTATGAGAACATGTAACCAGAGGGATATAGTGGTGGAGGAACTTAGGCCTGGAAGAACATACAGACAGGGAAACGTACAGTTACGAGAACATGGACGCAGAGGGATGTAGTGGTTGTGGAACTTAGGCCTGGGGGAACACAGAGCCAGGGGAACGTACTGCTACAAGAACATGGATGCAGAGGGATATAGTGGTAGTGAAACTTAGGCCTGGGAGAACATACAGACAGGGGAACGTACAGCTACGAGAACATGGACCAGGGGGATGTAGTGGGAGTGGAACTTAGGCCTGTGAGAACACAGAGACAGGGGAACACAGGGCTGGGTGAACATAGAACAGGGGGCTGGGGGAACACGTAGGTGGGGCAACATAGACCTGGGGGAATATAGAGCTAGGCGAAAAAGACACGGTCCCCGTTGTTTACTACCTCTACCATGTTATGTTTTCAACTGTGTCTGCAGGTTTGTATGAAGACGAAGCCATTACATGCTGGTGCCGATCCGTGAAAACAGATCCAGATCAAGTGGCCGACTCAACATCTGTTCACATTTACTGACAAGAAGACCAACAAGTTTCCACCGACATGAAGGCTGTAAAATTGGATGCATGATTCCTTAGCAGCTGGCAGGGGTAGGTGCTTGACACTAGTGTCCATCTACCTGTCATCCTCATCATTCATTGTCACCTGCATAGTGTGATGTACTAATTCACAACCACTGGCGTTCAACGTCAACTACCTAAAAATGAAAGGAGAGAAGGATATTAACCTACAAAGTTATGCAGATGTAGTGTCCAGATTATAAACGAGCAAAGAAACCGGTTTTATACCTAATGTGTAATGGATTCAGTTCAGGTCACGTAGTTTGTAGCTCAGCAGCCGACCGCGAAGTTCCATATCAGAGCTGTTTACATCCTGAAGACAGACGATGGAATTACGCGATTGTGAACAATATATTGAAGGAGATGTGCTGAAAGGAAATTTAATTACAAATGTGAACACAGAGAGAGAGAGAGAGAGAGAGAGAGAGAGAGAGAGAGAGAGAGAGAGAGAGAGAGAAAGTGCTCTTTTTTTCAATTGCAAACTAGCTCCACAGTGTCTGGGTGGTATGACTGACAAAGGAACATTGGAACAGAGCCAGATGAGTCGTGGGCATCCAGAAAATGAAAGCCTTCCATGGAACTCGACCTCACGACCTCCTATCTTTGCTCGAACCACTGTAGGACGGTGACTCTTCTTCTCTGCTGTGACCACTCGGGCGTCTTTGTGAAACATAAATCACCCTGCACTGGAAATGCTGTGTATAGATCAGTTTGCACACAAGCAGATTGGCTGTCAAATTAATGAACAACAATCATCCCAAAATGATATTGCCCGAGTCGTGTTGAAATTTGCGACAAAAACGTGAGCGACACAGGTGGTAACGCTCGCCCTATTTTGTCGCAATCACAACATGTAATTGCGGACAACTGTTCTAGGATATGATCACAGGCGACTGTTGTCATTGTATGTAGAGTTGACCAGGCATAGTACTACTCCTGACATCTGGGTACTCACTGCAGACAAACGTTTTCGTCTAAATGAAAAAAAAAAATGAAAGAAAGAAAGAAAACCTTTGCATCAAAAGTTTAAAAAATAAATCTAGTTGCAAAGTGAGACGACTGAAGGCGGAAATCTAAACAAATCTTAAATAATGTTAGCGAAACGCCAAGAGAAACGTGGACAAACGAGTCACAAGACAAAACATGACGCGTTTCGACGTCTTAGGTCTTCTTCAGGCAAGACACAAACAAATAGGACAATGAAAATAAACGAATTTGTCACTTAGCTTAGATTTCTTCTCTCTACAGAGTTGTACATGGAGGTCAACTTACAGATGCTTTTGAAGTGAAAACAGGGTTGAGACAAGGGTGCTTTCTCTCACCGTTCCTGTTCCTTCTCACTATAGACTGGGTCATGAAGATGTCAACTGCAGGCAGCGCAATGGCATCCAGTGGACTCTTTGGAAGCAGCTGGACGACCTAGACTTTGCCGATGATTTGGCCCTTCTTTCAAACACCCAGCCACAGATGCAAACAAGACCACAACAGTGGCAGAAACTTCATCCAGCATTGGACTGAACATCCACAAAGGAAAGAGCAAAGTCATGAAAGTCAGTGCCACAAGCCAAGACCCCATCATGCTAGAAGGCAACGCGCTGGAGGAGGTGGACAACTTCACTTATCTTGGCAGCGTCGTCGACATACAAGGTAGTACAGATGCTGATGTCAGAGCCAGAATCGGGAAAGCGAGAGCAGCTTTTCTCCAGCTGAAAAATATCTGGGACTCAAATGTCATCTCCAAGAAAACCAAGATGAGGATATTCAATAGCAACGTCAAATCAGCACTTCTTTATGGAGCTGAGACGTGGCGAACCACAGTTACCATCACGAACAAGATCCAGTCTTTCATCAGTTCCTGTCTGAGGCGCATACTGAGGATCCACTGGCCAGACAGTATCAGCAACGAGGACCTGTGGCAACAGATAAATCAGAAGCCAGCCGATGCAGATATTCTCCAAAGGAGATGGATGTGGATAGGCCACACCCTAAGAAAAGCTGCCGACAACACCACCAGGCAGGCATTGTCCTGGAACCCGCAGGGGAAAAGAAAGAGAGGCCGCCCAAGGAACTCCTGGCGCCGAGACCTGCAGGCAGACGTGACAGCGTTGGGGAAAACCTGAAACCAGCTGGGGAGAGAATCGCCCTGGACTGTGACCTGGAAGACCCTTGTCGGCGGCCTATGCCCCAGAAGGGGTTGTAGGCGTAAGTAAGTAAAGTAAGTTAGACCTCTTCAGCGCAAGGTCGGCGTTGAATGAAAACGAGGCCGTTAGAAGGACGAGAATGTGTGAGTCAAGGTAGTAATGATGATAATTATATTACTGATAGGAATACTAATAAAGGTCAAAATATTAAAATAAGAAATTAAGACAGGATTACTACTGCTTTTGACGATATAAGGAAATAGCAGTTGTAGTATGGGAGAAAGGAGAGTGGGTTAGAGGATTCTTAAACACCATGGTTGCCGTGGCAACAGTCTTCGTGGCGATGGCGATGGGGATGTCAATGCTTACAATAGTATTACTGATGATACTGCAAACAGCTATTGTGAAGGTTAAAGTAATAAAAGCATGATACAAAAATATATTAAGAAAATACGTTTTATATAATAATCATAATAAATAAATTCAGGAAAAAAAATAAACGAAAAATAAATTGTAAAAAGAACAGTAATAAAAAACAATAGAAGTAGAAAAAAAAAAAAAATGATAATGATCAATAAATATTGTTTCTATTTTTATTTTTTATTTTGTTTTATTATTATTTATTTGTGACTCATTTGTCCACGTTTCTCTTGGCGGTTGGCTAACATATATTCAAGATTTGTTTAATGTCCATGTGTTAAAAAAATACACAGGGAATACATGGTGAGTGTGAGTCGGTTTCGGTAAAAAGTGGGACAAAATGGAACGATGGAGGCCCCACTTTGTGTAAAAAAGAAGTGGGATAAAATTGGAGGTTGGAGGACTCCCCCTCTCTCCCCATTCCCCCCCCCCCCCCCCCCCCGACCTCCCCCCCCCCCCCCCCCCCCCCCCCCCACACACACACACACAAAAAAAGAAAGGGAAGAAAGAAACTCCCCCAAATCAGGTAGAACTTCTTCTCTGAAATTTCAATAGCTAAGCGGAAACAAAAGTAAGGATATGAATTTGTTTTAAATCACAAAGTAAAAAAGGGGAATTATATAAAAAAGGAACCACCAAAG
>JADBJO010006036.1:63119-65619 GCA_016801955.1 Conus betulinus
GACCCTTTGTATTAGGCAAAACTATAATGAAACTGAAAGTAGAAACTGTATGAAACGAGCTAGGGTAATCTTCTTCTGCCTACGCAGGCTGATACTCTTGCGGACACACCCTATATGGACAGACAAGTATTCATCCCATCTACCCAACAAAGGGAGCGGAGTTTTTGTGTGCATGACCGTTTTTTTTACCCCGCCATTAAGGCAGCCATACTCCATCTTCAGGGAAGGTGCAGGGAAGGTGTAACGTGTCATCCATACCAACGGCCAAACTGGCCTTCTCTTCCGAAAGTTGGTGATGGGATTTGACGTGTGTGCAAGATGTTTTACGTGCGTTCACACATGGAACCTCGGTTTATAGTCTCATTCGAAGGACTGTGTGGGGAAATGGAGTCAGAACTACTGTTAACTCTGAGGGAAAATCCCCTGTACCGAAACGGCCCAGCGGAGAATCAAACCCGCAACCCTTGGATTACGAGTCTGGCCCTCTACCAACTGAGCTATTCCGGCCCCCGAGCTAGTGCAATGACTACTTCATGTTACTGTATGCATTGCTGTGACACGAAACACCCCATCCTCGGCGGCCTAAAAATACATCAATATACACGGAAAGTCAAAAACAAACAAACAAACAAACCGACCAACCAGATAAACAAATAACGCTGTGTCCCCTTACCTGGTCCAGCACCTGCTCCGTGACGTCAGCGGAAAGAACAGTGACGTAGCTGACGTAAAACTGGTCACGCATGCCCTTGAGGGCCTCACGCACTTTGGTGACGTTTTGAGTTTCCACCCGATAGCCTGTCACCACCATCTCTGGCTGCCCTGCCAACCTCTCCAACACGGCCGCTCCTGGAAGACAGGACAGAAAGAAAAAGAAGCAAGAAAGGAAGGAAGGAAGAAAGGAAGGAAGGAAGAACGAAAGGAAGAAAAAACAAAGAAAGAATGAATGAATGAATGAATGAATAAATCATGAATGAAAGAAAGGAAGAAAAGAAAGGAAGAAAGAAAGAGAAAACGAAAGGCAGTCAGAAAGAAAGAACGAATGAAAGAAAGAAAGGAAGGAAGAAAGAAATAAAGAACGAAAGGTACAAAGAACGAAAGGAAAGAGAGAAAGAAAGAAGAAAGAAGAAAGAAAGAATGAATGAATGAATGAATGAATGAATGAATTCAAGAAAGAAAGAAAGAAAGAACGAACGAGAACGAATGATGAATGAATGAATGATGAATGAATGAAATTAATGATGAAAGGAAGAAAGAAAGAAGAAAGAAAGGCAGAAATAAAGAAAGACAAAGAGAAGCAGGAAAGAAGAAAGTAAAGCAGGAAAGAAAAATCAAAGAAGGGAAGAACAAAGAGAAATTTCAAGGAAACAAATAAAAGAATGAATGAAAAGTGAAGAAATTGTAAGAGAAGAAGGAAGGAAACGAAGGCAAACACACAAATGGACAAAGAAAAGTCAGAAAGGGGACACAAGAAAATAAGACAGAAGAGAGGAAAGAAAGGAAAAAGGAAAACGAAAACTAAGAACAATACGAAAGAAGGAAATAATATAGAACGGAAACATACACATTTGATTTTAGATAAATGAAAATATGCATTTTAAAAGCTGTCAAAACACACAGCATATGTAAATAAATCTACAAATGAAAATCGAAAAACAACCAAGAATACTTCAAGTAATGTTTGATTCGTATTCATCATCATTGGTTCAGTACTTATCTGTATGTACATAAAAACGGAGGGGGGGGGGGGGGGGGGGGGGGGGGGGGGGGGGGGAGGGGGGTGGGGTGGAGGGTTCTGTTTCTGAAATCTGGCTTATTTTCAGATTGGTTCTTATCCGCAATGACATTTTGATCTTGCACTCATCCATCAAAGACACTCGAGTCCTATCACGTTTGGAACAGACCAGCTTTTCATGACTGAGGTCAATTGAATCAATATTCCGTGTTCGAACAGGAAGAATCGAGATGAATTATCTCAACTGGCCACACTCCACTCTATGACCATTGTCTACACGCACGCAGTTTCATGAACCAGGGGCCTAAATGGCATCCAACGAGATCTGGCTGGACTACTACAGTCGTTCGAAAAGCAACAACAAAATCTCCCATGAGCAAAGACATAGAAGGTGAACAGGACACAACATTCCCCATGGCCTCGATACCTCTCCACCCCTTTTCCACACCATTCGAACTCCCCCCCCCTCCCTCCCCCCCCCCCCCCCCCCCCCCCCCCCCCCCCCCCCGTCTCATTCCCACCCTAATCACTTCCATCATGTGATAGTTCACGAGGGAGTTACAGCATTCCTTCAGGATGGCAACAGCTCTTTCGATCATTGAATGGTTCTATAGGTTTGGTTCCCATCGCGAAAAAAAAAAAAAAAACTTTAAGGTAGAATCTCAAATGTACAAAGAATCCCCCAAATTCAAGACAGTCGTTGTCTCTGGCATAGATATATTTTTTTCAGGTAGAATCTCAAACGTACAAAGAATCCCCCAAATT
>JADBJO010006036.1:78119-88119 GCA_016801955.1 Conus betulinus
CTGAGTGTTTAGGAGACAAATGAATGCGTGTGGCATGTGTGTTTTTTCTCACTGCTTAATGGATTGTTTGTGGTTCTGTTTTGGCAGGAGATACTATTATTTCTCTCTCTCTCTCTCTCTCTCTCTCTCTCTCTCTCTGTCTGTGTGTCTGTCTGTGTGTCTGTCTGTCTGTCTGTCTGTCTGTCACACACACACACACACACACACACACACACACACACACACACACACACACACACACACACACACACACACACACACACACACACACACACAGATTTTGTGTTGTGAACAGTCCAAAGTGCTACATTACAAGAAGGCCTGTTCCTCACACTGCAGTGAATTGCCATTGACGTACCCAGTCTGCCACTGAGCTGCAATGCCAAGCATGGGAGAAGATTAGCTGAAAACTGTGGATGTGTACGTCTAACCACAAAGACAGACTGCACTGGGTACAGACACACACACAGACAGACACACAGAACGCGCGAGGTAAGTACATACAAGCAGACGCAATCATACACATGCACAAGCCTACGTGTGCACATGCATGTGCGGCACACACGCACGCACGCACGCACACACACACACACACACACACACACACACACACACACACATAAACACACACGCGCGCACGCGTGAATGCACACACACACACACACACACACACACACACACACACACACACACACACACACACACACACACACACACACACGACCATTTACAAGCAACCGAACCAAACCTGTTGAGACTATATAAAAAGAGACCAAATGAAATAGATAATGAAATGAAATAAAATAAAATAAAATAAATTTTAAACATGAAATTAAAAAAAAAAAACACCCAAATAAAACGGTCCACATGTGGGTATAAAATGGACTCACAAAACAGCTCATGAAATCAAAGACATCAGGAACAGAGACAGGGTGAAGGAGGAGGAGGAGAGGGGGGGGAGGAGGCGACTGTGTGCGTGTGTGTGTGTGTGTGTGTGTGTGTGTGTGTGAGAGAGAGAGAGAGAGAGAGAGAGAGAGAGAGAGAGAGAGAGAGAGAGAGAGAGAGAGATGGAAACATGGAGAGAAGGGGCAGAGGGGATACAGGCAGAGTGAAAGAGGAGGCCAGATGAGAAGGGAATGAAGACAGGAAAAGAAAAGAGAGAGAGAGGGAATGACAGAAGAAAAAGAAGTAGGAGGACGAAAGGTGGAGGAGGAGGAGGGAGGAGGAGGAGGTGGAAGAGGAGAAGGAGAAGGACAGGAGGAAGTGGAGAAGGAGAGGAGGAAGAGGAGAAGGAGGAGGAGAAGAAGAAGGTGATGATGATGGTAATAAAAAAAGAGGAGGAGGTAAAGGAGCAGCAGCAAGAAGAAGAAGAAGAAGAAGTAGAAGAAGAAGAAACTCTCCAACAACAGAACACGGACACAATTACCAGTAATGGCGCCAAATGACTGCCCCTCCTCCTCCCATACCACCACAGGAATCTCATTTAATGCAATTCCCCGCTCTTTGTTCGCCTTGTGTATGCCGTCACCGCGGGACTCCCGAGCGAGGCAGAGCTGTGTTACTGCTCTCATGGAAGCCGCCCTCACTATGAACAGTGCAGAGAGAAACCAGAGTGCTCTCCTGGAATAATTATCACAGTGATGCCAGACAGCCAGCCCCTGTGCATAGAACCCCATTGCTGTATACTGTTGTAAAGTCAGGCAGTGCAACCAACAGCGCATTCCCTGCTGTTTGAACAATGCTGTAATGCATTCATTCGGAGGTTTTCAGCAGCGACATCATACCTTCAGAAGCAGCTGCAGAAGCGGCAGAAGCAGCAACAACGACAGAACCATCAGTCATCGTCATCATCGCAGAACAAAGGGGCCCGTGGCAACAAAAACAATAACAACATTCGTATCTCTAACTACAATACTGAAAAAAATTCATCATCATCATATTTTGACAATGAATTTGATCATGATCGTTATTCTCGTGACATTATTGCTGCTGCTGCTGCTGATGATGATGACGACAACGAGGAGGAGGAGAAAGGAGAACAAAGCAGTACAAACTTCGTGAATCATGACGAGGAGAAGGAATTGGAGGAGGAGGAAGAAGAGGAGAGAGGAGAAGGAAAGAGGAGGAGGAGAAGGAGGACCAGAGGAAAAGACAATACTGAGGCTGAATACAACCATCAGTCATTCATGATATATGACGTTAAGAACAGAAACCAATGCACACAAAAATGAGCAACTGACAGTTAGTCGATAATGGTAATGATGATCTTAAGAAGAGAAATCAAAAGGAGCAAAAAAAAACGTAAATTATATTCATGAAACGACAATTTTTCTGTGAAGATGGTAATGATGATGATTTTGGTGTTAAGAAGATGAAAGAAGGAACAAAAAATAATCATAATAATGACATGATAACTTGTCAGTGACTACGATACTGATGTTCATAATGATGATTTTTTAAAACGCTAGTAGTTATTGGTTGTGGTGGTGGTAATAATGAAGATGACTATGTTATGCAGATGATGAAAAAAAAAAAACAGTAGTGAATGAAATAACAACCAGTTTAACGATGACGATGAAAAAAAAAATGTTCAATGAAATGACAATCGCTGATGAAGGTAATGATAATAATGACGATGATGATGATTCCAGCAAAGAAGAGGAAGACAAGAAAGAAAAAACATTAAGAATAATATGTGTAATGACCCCCTGTCTCTAAGGCAAAATATTTCATTTGTAAATGAGGATGACGTGAACTGCATTGAAATGAGGCCACACTGCATTCAATGGCTTTACATTCTAGGACCCCCAGTGTTCAGCCGAACACATGTGGTCCAGTTCCTCTCTTTTCGTCGTCACCATCATCAGTCATCGTCATCAACACTGTTATTGCCGACCAATGTAACGATGTGGTTCCCATCCACGACGTTTGATGTACACATGATATGTCAGCATGGTACTCTAAAATAAGTCATTTCGCTCATATCACTCGTGTGCGTGTGTGTGTGTGTGTGTGTGTGTGTGTGCGTGTGCGTGTGTGTGTGTGTGCGTGTGTGCGAGCGTGTATGTGTGTGCATGTGTGTGTGTATTTGTGTGTATGCGTGCGTGTGTGTGGGGGGGGGGGGGGAAGTAGAGGGAGAGTCAAGAGAAGCATTCAAAGTACATGCGAGTTGACATAAGTGAAGAAGTTGTGGCATGCAGTAGTGTGCATGGAGGTTTTTAAAACCAATAACGTCTCAAAATAGTTAACAACCAGTTTGAATTTCCGAACTGATACACAGTTTTTCCTCATAACACCAACTATTGATAGTTTTCCGCCGCCGCAAAATTTAGACAATTGATTTTCCAAAACCTCCCTGTGAACGTACGCATAACATCTTGCACACATGTAAAATCCCATCACCAACATTCGGAAGAGTAGGCCAGTTTGGCCGTTGGTATGGATGACACTTACACATAGCATGCACCCTGAGTGAGAAATGGAAAGAATGAAGGAATAAGGAAAATGAGTGATTGATATTGAACGATACTGACTGGATGACACGGGAAACGACTGAATGAAGCGCCAGCTGGCAGCTCTTCAGTCGGCACTACCCAGGTAGGCAGCCCGTTGTGTAAACGAGTGTTACATTTTTATAGTTGATTATTGTAAAGCGCTGTGAGCTCTAGTGAGAAAGGGCGCTCTACAAATGTACGTTATATTATTATTATTATTATATTTCATAAAACCCATCAACATTTTTTCACTATCAAAAAAATCTAGATAACGACCTTTCTTCATAGTTCTGATTCCTATCATAACAACAACTACTATGAATAATTTTCCTACCAGAAAAATCCAGATAATAATAGAGAAAAATCTACACTATCTCATAACAACAACCAGCAATACTTTCACTATCAGAAAATCCCGACAATCCAGTTGCCGTGAAACTCTACACAGTCTCATGACAACCATGAAGGTAGTGTCGGCTCATAATTAGAGATAATAGGCTCTTTCACTCAAGCAGCAACATCTGCTTGGTCAAAGCACGTCGGAACACGGGTGACAGGGCAGAAACGTAACTAACAGTCGATGCATTAATGTAACAAAGAGCCAGCAAGCCACACACACACAAACCGATTCTCTTTTGGATCGACACAGAGGCCTGCACCATTGGCTATGGTTTCATCGTTGGGCATAGTTCGCGTCTCTCAGACATGAACAATTCAGTCTGCAATATTGCTTTCACTGTGACTAATACAGTGTGTGTGTGTGTGTGGGGGGGGGGGGGGGTTGTACGTGTGTGCGTTTGTGTATGTATAGGGGGGGGGGGGGGGTTGTATGCATGTGTGAGTGTGTTTTAGTCTTTGGGCATTGGTGCGGGTGAGTTTGTGTTTTTATGCATTGTTTTTATACTCTATGTAATGTTTTACGTCTTATGGATTTAATGTTTATTTCATGTGTGTATGTGTGCGTGTGTGTGTGTGTCTCTGTGTGTGTGTATGCGTGCTTGCAGGTGTGGGGATGGGGGTGGGAGGTGGGGAGGGGTGGGTGAGTGTTGATGTATATACAAATACATATACTAGCACAGCCTTTTATGTAACGAATTATAATGTCTCTTTGTAATGTCTTATGTACTTGTGAAATGTTGTGGAGCAGAAGAAAAATTTACGAACGACAATAAAGTTGACTGAATTCAATTGAAGGCAGATATGGAAAAAGGGAGGAGGTGGGTGGGTGGAAGAGTGAGAATGGGACTGGGGGGGGGGGGGGGGGGGGGTGAGAAGAATGTGAGAAGAAGGGGGTGAGTGGTAGGAGGTGAAGGGGGGGGGGGGGAGCAGGAGGACATGGGGATAGGTGTTGCACATTTCATGTTGGTGCTAACTGGCCAAGAGTCCAATTATCATGTTTAGGCGACATGCGACCCAGGTTTGGGGAAGCAGGAGGGGAGGGGACGGGGACATGAGGAGAGACGCCTGTTACCGATGCTCACTAGCCGAGTGCTCAGGAGACAAATAAATGCGCGGCATGTGACTCGCTAGTTTTTCTCCTGCTTAATGGATTGTTGTGGTTCTGTTTCGCGTGGACACTCATCTCTCTCTCTCTCTCTCTCTCTCTCTCTCTCTCTCTCTCTCTCTCTCTCTCTCTCTCACACACACACACACACACACACACACACACACACACACACAAAATTTACACACACACACCACACACACACACACACACACACACACACACACACACACACACACACATTCACATACACACTGATTTATGTGTGTGAACGGTCAAAAATGCTACATTACAGAACATGCGTAAAGAGACTGTATGCCCATTTGTCTTCCTTTCACTTTTAGACATTCAGCATACTACTGCGTCCATTCTTCGATAAGTCTTTGATTAATGAATATCTGAACTCCCTCCCCCCCCCCCCCCCCTCCCCCCCACTTCCCCCGTCTCAAATACCTTTCTCCACCTCCTCCAGTTTCCTGTTCCCCCACCTTCTCTTTCCCCGAATTTGCTCCTTCCCCTTTTCCCCATTCCTCTCCCCCGCTCGTTGTCCATACCCTTCGCCTCCCTCCTCCCCCTGGGTCCTCTCACACTTTAACCTTTGACCTGCTTCAAATTCCTCAAAGAAAAAAAGGGGGGCGAAAGTATTCTGAAACTGCAATCAAACCCTTGGGCCTTTATATCTTCAGTTTAAAGCTCTCCCAAACTAAGCTGTTCCTGCTAACAAAAAGCACGTCATTTGAAATCCAATAACCAGACGTCTTTTACTCTTGGAATTCCAGTATCGCTCCCCTTTTACCAGATGTCGATAATGCCTGTTTCTAGTAGTACTGAAGGGATTTGCTAATGATGTGCCCAGTATGCCAGTAAGTTGCAATACCAAGCGTGAAGAAGGTCAGACGAAAACTTTGGAGTTGTATCTCCAGCCAAACAGACAGACCGTGCTGGGTACAGGCACACATGGACAAACAGGCCAAACGCGTGAGATAGGTACTCACAGGTAGACACATACATACACATGCACAAGCCTACGAGTGCACACGAGCGCGTGCAGCACACACACACACACACACACACACACACACACACACACACACACACACACACACACACACACACACACGACCATTTACAAGAAAATGAAAAATAAGATGGAATGAAATGAATAATGAAATGAAATAAGAATAAAATGAAATGGAATAACATGAATAAAATAAAACAAAATAAAAGCAAGATGAAATGAAATAAAATGAAATAAAAATTTTCCATGCGCGGATGTAAATGGATTCACAAAACAGCTCATGAAATCAAATACACCAGCAACAGACACAGAGTGGAGGAGAGGAGGAGGAGGAGGAGAGGGGAGGGAGGAAGACTGTGAGAGAGAGACAGAGACAGAGAGAGAAGGAAACATTTAGAGAGAAGGGGAGAGAGAGGATAGTAAGGTAGTGTTGCTTATAGCCGAACCGACCGTCAGGGGCCATATCAGGGCTGTCACCACTTTTAAAATCAACTCAGGGAGAGAGGATAGAGGGGAAGCAAAAGAGAAGGCCAAAGAAGAAGAAAATGAAGAGTGAGATATAAAAAAGGGAGGGGGGGAGGGAAGGACAGTTAAAAAAAAAAAAAGAAGAAAGAGAGGTGGAGGAAGAAGTGGAGAGGGAAGGGAAGGAAGAAGAGGAGATGAACAAGGTGATGATGATGGTGAAGAAGAAGAAGAAGAAGAAGAAAGAAGAAAGAAGAAGAAACTCTCCAAACAACAGAACACGGATACAATTACCAGTAATGGCGCCAAACGGCTGCCCCCTCCTCCTTCCCTACTGCCACAGGAAATCTCATTTAATGCAATTACCCGCTCTTTGTTCGCCTTGTGTATGCCGTCACCGCGGGGACTCCCGAGCGAGGCAGAGGCTGTTACTGCTCTCAGGAAGCCGCCCTCACTATGAACAGTGCAGAGAAACCAGAGAGCTCTCCCTGGAATAATTATCACAGTGATGCCAGCCTGCCAGCCCCTGTGCATAGAACCCCCATTGCTGTATGCTGTTGTAAAGTCCGGCGGCGCAAGCAATAGCACATTCCCCGCTGTTTGAACAATGCTGTGTCCCTGATGATGCATTTGTTCGGAGGTTTTCAGCGGCGGCATCATACATTCAGCAGCAGCCCTAGAGGCAGCAAGAGCGACAGAACACGTCAGTCACCGAAATTGTCGCAGAATAAAGCAGCCGTGACAAAAAAAAACAATAATACATCGGTATCTCTGGCAACACTGCTGAAGAAAATGAATCATCGTCATCTTCAAAATGACTACGACTTTGATCAGAATTATCACGATCATTATCATAACACCACTGATGATGACGACGATGACGATGATGATGACGACGACGACGATGATGATGATGATGATGATGATGATGATGATGATGATGATGATGATGATGATGATGATGCTGGTGGTGGTGGTGGTGGTGGTGGTGGTGGTGGTGATGATGATGATGATGATGATGATGATGACGATGATGATGATGACGACGATGATGATGGATTATGGATAATGACGAGGAGGAGAAGCAGCAGGATGACAAGAAGGAAAAGAAAAAAAAGACAACAATGATACTCAATAGAACGACAGCTAGTCACTCATGATGATGTTTAGAAGAGAAATGAATGGGGAAAAAATGCATAAATAAAAATCAGTCAATAATGATGATGATGAAGATGATGATGTTGATGATGATGTTAAGAAGAGAAATCAAACGCAACCCACAAAAATAATAAATCACATCCAATGACATGACAGTCTGTGAAGATGGTGAGGAAGAGAGGAGGAGGAGGAAGAGGAGAAGGATCTTGATGATGATGATGATGATGATGATGATGATGATGATGATGATGATGATGTTAAGAAGATGGGCAAAAAAAAATCACAACAATGAAACATAACTTTGTCAGTGATGATGACGTAGATGTTGAAAATTATGGTGATTATAATGCTAAAAGTGACTGGTGATGGTGGTTGTGTGGTAATGAAGACGACCATGTTCAACGGATGAGAGCCAAAAAATAGTCAATAAAATGACAAACAGTTCACGATGACGGTGAAGAACACGAACAAAAAAACATCTAATGAAATAACAGTCAATGATGATAAAGTTGATAACGATGACGACAATTCCTTTTTCTTTTCTTTCTGCATACGCAGGCTGAAACTTCTGCAGACACTGCCTGTATAGACAGGCAGTGGAGTTTTGTGTGTATGACCGTTTTATATCCCGCCATTAAGGCAGCCATACTCCATCTTCAGGGAAGGTGCATGCTATGTATAACGTATCATCCATACCAACGGCCAAACTGGCCTTCTCTTCCGAAAGTTGCGGATGGGATTTTACGTGTGTGCAAGTTGTTGTGCGTGCGTTCACACACGGAACCTCGGGTTGATAGTCTCATTCGAAGGACTGTATGGGGAAGGGAGTCAGAACCAATGTTAACTCCGAGGGAAAAATCCCCCTGTACCCGAAATTCGATCCCGCAATCCAGGATCACGAGTCCGGCGCTCTACCAACTGAGCTATTCCGGCCCCCGATGACGATAATGATTCCAGCCGGAACAGGATGACAAGAAACAAAACAACATGACTGATATTCAACGGAATGATATCCTGTCCCTACGCCAAAAATATTTCATTCCGAAATGAAAGGTGGGGAGAATGAATCACGTTGAAATGAGGCCACACTACATTCAATGACATTACCTCCCCTAGTGTTTCGCCGAATATGTCTTGCAGATGATCTGTTTTCATCATCATCATCATCATCATCATCATTAGTTCCTGCCTGCCACGTGTGATGTTCACATGCCATGTGAATGTGAATGTGGTCCTCCAGAATGAGTCATTTCACTCATACCATCTACAAATCAGTGATCGACCTGGTGTGTGTGTGTGTGTGTGTGTGTGTGTGTGTGTGTGTGTGTGTGGTGTGTGTGTGTGTGTGTGTGTGAGAGAGAGAGAGAGAGAGAGAGAGAGAGAGAGAGAGAGAGAGAGAGAGAGAGAGAGAGAGACTCCCCGTGCTTTACTCTCTTTTCGTCGCCATTTTTTCATCCTTAGGAGTGCTTCTCTGTGAACGAATCTGTACCCGAGTTCTTCAGTTTTCTGTTAGAATATTTTAAAGTACAGCTTCTCTGTATACGTGATTTTTAGGCACGTCTTTTTTCTTCAGCTGCACAAAACAAAACAAAAAATCGGCCGCAAAATCTAAGAGTTGATCTAGTGACCGGAAACAACTTTGGGATATTTGGCTGGCTGGTTGGTTGGTTGGTTGTTGCTGACGCTTTTTTTTAGTTTGTTGTTGTGGTTTTGTTTTGTTTTGTTTTGTTTTGTTTTGTTTTGTTTTGTTTAGGGGAGGTGGGACTAGCAATGCAAGGGACGGGAGGAAGGGTGAAATGCTTGCCACTTTTGTCTTCCTCCCTGCAAAGCGCTTGTCAGTATTGCCTGTCGTTCTGTAAAACGCTTGTCAGAATTGCCTACTCCCTGTAAAACGCTTGTCAAAGTCGTCCGTCTTCCGGTAAAAGCGCTTGCCAGTGTGTTGTCTCTCCCCCTGTAAAGAGCTTGTCAGAGTTGTCTGTCCCTCTGCAGAGCGCTTGTTAGAATTGTCTAAGTCCGTGTAAAGCGCGTTACCAGAGTTGTCTTGTCTGCCTGTTAAACGCTTGTCAGAATGAACTATCTCCCCGTAAAGCGCTTCTCAGAGTTGTCTACCTCTCTGTAAGAGCTTGTCAGAGTTTGTCTGCCTCTCTACAGGAGCTTGTCAGAGTTGTCTGCCTCTCTACAGGAGCTTGTCAGTGTTGTCTACCTCTCTATAAGAGCTTGTCATGGTTGTCTACCTCTCTATAAGAGCTTGTCAGAGTTGTCTACCTCTCTATAAGAGCTTGTCAGTGTTGTCTACCTCTAAATATGAGTTTGTCAAAATTGTCCACCTCTCTATAAGAGCTTGTCAGAGTTGTCTACCTCTCT